>VZRW01008383.1:1114987-1246911 GCA_013398125.1 Aegotheles bennettii
CCTTCCCTTCCCTCCCCTCCCCTATTATTGTCTTTCTCCTACTACACCCTCCCACTTTTTTGAAGAGACTGTGATTTGTACTGTCATGGAAGTGCTACCTTTCTATGTGTTATGCTCTCTTTGTGCATGCGTGGAAAGGAAGAGAGATCATCTGGGAGGTTGCATAACTTGTTTTCTCACAGTTTCTGTGTTTCTCCTTCTTAAAACTGTTTGCTTGGACTGTCCTTTCTTACTGTGTGTTTATCATCCCAAGTAAATTTCACACCAATCATTTTTTTTTTTAAAAAAAAGAAAAGGTCCTGAAGAAATGTGCAGAAGTTTAACATGATTTCTACTCCCTTGCAGCTTAGATATCACACCTGAGGAAACCAACCCTGGAAGCCTCTGTATGGCTTTCATTTCAAGCAGTAAAATTCTCCCTATAAGCAGACTACAAGAGCCAAGATTCCCTATGGCAGAGACAGACAACTTAATACTTTTGGATAATTTAAGTTCCTTAGCTGACTGTCTTATTTTCCTCTTCCCCCAATCAAAATAAAAAATGAAAAGATTTTCAAGATGAAAACCTGCCCTTATTTGAAGGCCACTGTGAAGTTCCCATTGCCTTGAGCTGGGCTAAGATTCTCTAAGCATTTTTAATCATTTACTCTTCTTTCTGATGTTTTCAAGCAGGAGAACATCACAGTCATTAAAAATGTTGCACAAGACTAGGAAATGATCTGGGAGCTATTCAACCCCAGAGAGGTAAGCGTTGATGTTCCAGTCCTACTACAAGCAGAGTCTGAGAGGGCTTTTTAACCCATATTTATACACACTGTATGTTGAGCACCAGTCTGCCTTGCAGCCTGTTATGAGTAATAACTAGTCAAATAATCATTTGCCTCTTAAAATATGCTAGTTGAAATAAAACAATGGTATGACTGCTAATGACACTCACAGTGGTGTATGTGGTCCTGCGTATCTGCTTTATGGTGATATTAGGACCGGTTATGTGATATGACATAAGGTTTGGTATAGTGCTCTTTTGTAACAGGGCTACTAACTTGTTTTTTGCAGATCCTCTTGCTAAATAGCAGTGGGGACTTTGAGGGAAGGTCTGAATGGTGCATAGTCACAAGGTGATGTCCTGGTCCTGCAGCAAAGATTCTTGGCAGGTAAAGATAGCTGCTATGGGTGACAGATCCTTAAATCAGGCTCTGAGAAAAAAGAAGTGATTGGCAGAATTACCTTTAAAATAGGGATTTTGCTGCTCTCTACCTTACTGTGAATACTGTTATAGCTTAAAAAACCCAGCAAGTGCCTGTAGCTGTTATTTCCCAAGGCTCCTAGCAATTCTAGCCCTCTGTAAACAGGTTTCAAATTAAAAAACAATAAACACAAGTTGTGAAAAAAAAATTATGTGGGTGGAAACTATTGTTGTGTACCTTTTGGGGTCATATTGACACTTTTCCTTAATTAACAAAAGATTAGTGTGAGAAGTTTGTTGATTTCAGTGACTAAATAATCAAAATATTTTCTAGAACAATAAACGATACTTTCTGCTTTAACCAATTGAAGCCTCAGTGCAGAGATAACAAGCCTGTCAAAGAGAACTAAAATTACAGAGCATACATGTTGCCATGCTCATGGTTGTGACCTGAACTCAAATCAGACAAAGGTATCTGTTTCTGCTAATACGGATTGTCTTCTTATGGGATCTTATTGGACTGAAAGCCTGCGTATGCTTCACATGCTGTTCTTAGTGTCCAGGAGAGTAATGGATGGAGGTCAGGGAGTTCAGTCAGTAGTTCCTTTGGGATAGTGCAGCTCATTAAGCTTAAAAAGAGTAGGGGAGTTCCAGGAACGACAGTTTCTGACAGTCCCACTTGTGTCTGTCACTTCAAGAGCACTGGATGTGTTCACGGTTGAACTTTCAATAGTAGCTAATTCAGTGCTGAATCAGTCACTAAAGCTTTTAGAGCAGTTTGGCCTTTGGAAAGGAGGAAGCAGAGGAGAGAAGGGCCCTGAAAAATTAAATAAAGGAGGAGGGAATTGTCAGTGCCTTGTCCCTGGCAGAATAAAGATTTCACTGTGTGTGTGGCAGTTTGAAATGCAGCAGACTAAAACGGCTCCTTTTCTTGAGAACTCCTTACAATGAATCCCAACAGTGTGCTTAAGACTTACTGTTCTCACTGGAAATGAAGCGTCAGGGAAGGTCAAAAAATCTGCTTGCAGAGAAGTATTCTAATTAGTCACTTTCTGCATCCCCACGGCACTACTCTTGCAATGACATTGAGGCAGGAGTCAGGTCTGTCCAGCAGCATCTCGAACCATCTGCTTTCCTATGGCTGGTTCTGCTTCATTTATTTTGACTCCTCTGCATTCCATCTGACTTCCAAATTTGTCTTTGGCTCTGGCTATCCAAGTGCATGTCTAGACATGTGAGTGTGCTCTGGTAGTGACGCAAACCTTTCCTTGGGGATGATGCAATTTTTCCCATCAATCCTAGTTTTGGTGTAGAATTTAGTACTACCAATCATTCAGATGAGGCATAGATAACATCTGCTCATCCTCTTTTTTCCTAGTGTTGTCTCTCTTTCATAGGGCCATCTGTTTCAGAATACTTGCACTCTTCTGAAATGGCCTTTTTCCTTTTAGTTTTTGTTTCAGAGTTTTATTCCTGTCTTTCCATCAAGCTCTGTAAAGCTCTACATTATTCTGGTTCTGATGACTGTCTACCAGATTTGGACCTTTCCAAAACGCCATGTTCTCATGGTTCTCTTGTGTCTTAGTTCTCACTCAGTGCCTTACCTCTACTTAGCATTTCTTTCTCTGCTCTCAGAAACTTTCTTCAACACTGTTCTTGAAACAACTGATCATAATGTTTTGGTCTAACAGTGATGCTTGCAAAGGCTGTATGCTGACAGATATCCCTAGGGTGAAGTGTAAACTATATATGCTGTTATATCATGAACTACAGTGTTGTTTCTTTTTTCCAGCTGCCCTATCTTAAACTAAATACATCTTTGTCTTATCACTACTAAAAGAATTGGTGCCATACCACAGGATGTAGTCTTTTTGAAAACCAGGAAAAAAAACCTCCCCCAAACCCCAAACTGTTCTTCTGAAATATTTTCTGAACTGCCTAACGATTGAAATTTGCTGGACATGTTCTCCTAATATAGCCTTGTTTAAGCCAAAATAGGATGCTTAAGAATTTTTAATTTGCTTCTAGAAGCTGTGTGTTAAAGGCTCTTCATTTACCCATGAATCTTTTGCAAGAGAGAAGAGCATATATTATCTGTTTCGCATTTCACATTGGTTTTGCTTGTCAGAGGGAAACTAGGCTTCATACCCAAACAGTATTTTTGGAAATCAGGAGAATTAGGACTCATTCTCTGTGTAGCCTGAAATGGGTTTAGCACTCTTTGGCTACAACAATTATACTGTCTTCAGCCATCAAATATACAAAGATTTGTTTTCTACACACTTGTAGATTCTGCATTGGAAAGTCCTGCATGAAGCTTATGATTAATGATGTTCAACATAAAGAAAAGATACTGTAATTCTACATCATGGGTTTTTTTCAGCTGCCCTTGCAGGTAAAGTCCTGGTTTAATCCCAGTGCAAAATCCGGTCTGGATTTCTTGTGTTCATTTCAATTGGAATAAATGCCACATGAGTTTAGTCACAAAAAGGAATTATTCAGTGTTGTTCTTCAGGCAATTCAGTCAGATGATTAAGTTAGGAAACTGTTCTCCTTAAACTCTTTATAATCAATCAGTGGAGTAGGAGGCTACTCCAGAAGACAACTGATAACAGAAGCTTAACTAATGTGTCCATAGATATATCTGTACTGATAAAAGGATAGATTGGACCCACATTGCCTGTAGCAGATTTTTTTATAGGACCAACTAGGCTCCTTCTCATAGTGTTGGCCACGGCTGGATTGTCCTCTGGCCAACATACAAGGTCTGGATGGTTTTAAGACATAAGAATTTTTTCCCTCCGTTCAAATTGCCTCTGATTGACTGTGACTGACTCCCATACTGGTGCTTTTATAGGCATGTAGTATTTGATGAGTGTTTGGTGGTGAACCAAAATGTTGCAAAATATTTTGCATACTGTCCAGACAGAGTCATCCCTAGGTAGAGTGAACCAACACCGGACTGCAACTTGGAGGGGACTAGTAAACTCAATCCAGAACAAGCCTGTGAGCAAACTGAAATACATGAAACAATATATAGAAGTAACAGAAGGAACAGAGCACTATGATGCAGAGGTAAACACCTGAAGTAGTTTTTTGCTGTTCTCTTTTTCCTTTTTTCAGGGAAGCAATGACTGAATTAAGCTGTGATCTCTCTACTGTTGCTAAGCCACACAGTTCCCTGGCTCTTCCCTTCGGTTCTTCAAACGACACCAGACTTCAGCTCTTAGGTACAGTGTTGCCCCTGTTTTGGGTGGAATGATTAATGTGAAAAAATTACAAAACAGTGAGGAAGACAGATGGAAACATTACAGGATGCTTTTTATGTAGTTAAACCAAGATTTTGTTTCCTGGCTTCCAGCTCCCCTCTATCTGGACTCTTGGCTCTGTCTCACCTCTCTTCCCATCTGGACACGTCCTCATTTTCCTCTGCAGCTGCCAAGTTTCAGCCTAAGACTGGGCTGAGACTTGAAGATCTTTAACATTTCCAGGCTGCCATGTGCAGTCATATTGATGGGAGTAGGCTTTCTGTGGATTAACGTCTACCTGCTAAAAAGTTAATTACCTCTTTGCTCCTTCATCTCCCTTATATGTCTTCCTCATACATCTTTCTCATGTCTTTCTCAGTATGCCACAGCTTTCATGACACTACACAGTGAAGGACAGCATGGAAGAAGTAGCATCTACGAAGACATAATGACAGTTCTGATGTGAACATAATGACCAGTCCTAAATAACTGTTTCTATTTACATATGCTGTGGCTTTTGACTACTACTACAACTGTCGGGGAGAGCACTGCATTGTGCTAGGTAGGGAATGAAAATGGTTCCTGCCATGGAAAAGTTTATAATCAAAGTACAAGACAAAGATGAAAAGTGGCTATTTCAAGCAGGTACTGAAAATATGTGGTAAAAATAAAGGTGTGCATTACAATGTATTTCTTTCTCCTCTTTTTTAGCCAAATACAAGACTTTTAGTGGAAGGGTGAAACAGTCTCAGCTTAGGTCATGACAGTATTTCTGAGTTCCTTTAGGTAGCTGTGTTATTTTTATTCTTAAAAAAAGCTGGTTTGGACAGTAATACAGCAGGAGCTTTGCTGTCCTTCACCGAGTAAGTTTGCAGAGAAGGGAAAAAATGGTTATGGAAAAGCCACTTGAGTCTAAGCATTTTTGGAAACCCAGAACAGGTTTTTTAATAGTGTTTCACTTCACTCTGCAGTGTTCCACAGCAAGTTCAGACTGCGTTAAATTCTTTGGTTTACTCTTTCTCCTCCCTTCCTTCAGAATTCAGCTACTTGCACACTCCTCCTAGGCTGCTTTTTTTCTTTCACTTTCCCCCTTCTCTTCCTTTCCCTTAGATCTAGTTTTAAAGTGTAGTTTTGATCAAAATTGATGTAGAAATCAGAGTGCTTTTCCTCTCCATAATCATCATGATCTAAGATATATTGACATGGATCCCACTCACTCCCTAAAGTTTGCCTCCTTGCATTTTGTGTGACATATGTGAGCAAACATTCAGTGGGTCAGAGAAAGGGTCTACACTCCCTCGCTCTGTGAGAGTCACACTCCATCCATTCAGCCAAGGACATGTCAACAGGAAGAAATTGTATCTCAGTTTTTGCAGCAAAAGAATAAACTGTTTACAAAGATCAACCTGTGGTAAATTATGTTCATTTATTTAAAAGACAGCCTGCATTTCTGAATAACTTAGATGTGAACACTAGCACATTACAGACCAGATGGAGCCCTCAGGTGAATAAAGCTGTATGCGTATATAACGTTGAAGGGAGAGGAAGTATGTTATCACCTTTTCATAGAAGTGGAAAGTGGGAAAATAGAGATTATATTCTTTGCCTAAAGCCAAATTACTAAATTTACATCAGAGCTGGGAAGTTTTGATGTTTTTCACTTCTAGTCTTGTACTTTAGCCGCAGGATCATCCTTTCCCTTGTTGGTATTATGCCCTGATACACAGCAGTGCTAACCTGGAACAAAGACTTTAACTGTGGATCCTCCTAGATCCTCCTTTATGTCCTAGACTAGGTCACAAGTCCTGTCTCAAGCTCTTAAAGACCTTATCCAGCTAGATCAATGATTCAAGGAAATATATTCTTCTTTGTGGCTTAATTCTTGTGGAATGGCTTTCTGTCTCTTCCCACCACATTCCTTGCCTGTTTACAATTTATTTTGTCTCATACAATGTCATGATTCATACTGTATACTATACTAGAACAGAAAAAAAATAATTTATTTGTGTAAAATTAACAGTGACCTCATTGACTTTTAGTGATCTTGCATACTTTTCAGTTCTTTAGGCATGGCAAAAGCTTGTCTTCAAGGGCAGAGGAGAAACTGGTTTCATTCAGCTGGCTGACCTGAGGTACAGCACGAAGGCCTGTGATGCTACCGTGTTGAGTTTCCCGTTCTTGTGGGGGAAACTCTCTGGAGGAGGAGCAGAGGATGGCAGTTTGCAGAAGACTTTCCTCCACAATTTACTTCTACACTTTTGGCTGATGGACAGGTGGTATACATCACACACACAGTGCAAGTCCTAGAGCTTATTTGTTTGGAAGGCGTTTTCTACTTCAGCAGCTCTGCACCTAGGTGGCTGTAGAGTCTGTTTCATTGTAAATTGTGTCCATTTCCCTAGGGAATGTTTTGTAAGAAGAAAGTATTCTGGCAGTGGGAATGATTCAGGGCAATAACAATGAAAATATTTTTTCTTCCTAGGTCACCCCAAAGCAGTTTCAGAGATATGGTGAATTGAGGACACACCAGGAAATCTGCTGTCCCTTCTGTCTGACCTTGCCTTGGAAACCTCAGGTATTTGGTATGATACTTAGCTCAGGAGAAGAGAAAAAGGGCAAACTTACCACCTGTGCAAAAGCAGAAAGGGAACCTCATGGACTGTAAAGATTTGTAAGTTGAGTAATTTCCACCTTGGAGAGGAGCTGGTCCATGTTGAGTTAAGTAAGATACAGCTTTTCCTGCTATTGTCTACTTTAACAAGTTAAAGTAATAGAAAGATTCAGTGAATTAGAAATTATATTTTTCAAAAGGGATTAAACAAATTAAGGTTTAAAACAAGATAATAAAATTTATATGAAATCTTTTGACATGTTTCATAATGCATTTGATACCTAGCTCCAGCAGATAAGCACATTCATATTTTAGCTTGGAGACTTCAGTCCATTCAGAGTGTGCATTAACAGTTTATAAAGCATGTACTTTCATATTGTTATTATTGTTGAAATGGGCCTTTTCCAGGGAATTTTTTTCTAAGATAGCACTAATTTAATAAAGTTTACTTCTCTGGCTTATGGTTGAAGTCAAAAACTCATGAGCAAAGGGTGGCATAAGCAAAAATAATTTAAAAGGCAAAAAGGGTTATGCCTTTATGAGGACAATAATAAATAGACTAATGGATGAAAGGATAATGGTGGTTCAGTCAGGTTCTTCTGAGTATGAGGGAAGAGTGAAGACCCAATCTGTTGTAAGTTAGATACAGCTGCCCATTGCCCAAGGGCCTCCTCTAGCAATTGAGAGTTACTGGGACACAGGAGTGCTTCAGCCTGTGCCCTACTTACATAGACTTGTTTCGAAGGCTGCCAGAAATCTGTTGGGGAAAATATTCTTCACCACCCAAGAATATTCTGTAAAAGGAATAATTTTTTTGAAGGAGACAACCTTCCCAGCTGCCTTGCATTGCTATTTTGGTTTCTTGATGCCATTTGCTGAACAACTGTATATGCTGCTATTCCCGTCATCCTGTGGGTACAGTTTTACCAGGGCTGTTATGAGGGCTGGAGCTCCCTGGGCCAGGCACATGATGTAGGATCACCTTCACAGTTCCTCATCTCCCCCTAGGTTTGTGGTTTTGCCAGGTCATTTTCTGCTTGGTCTCAGTCTTCTCCTCTAGGCAGGATGCAGCAGACTCACTCGTTTGTGATGGTTTGCCCTCCTGAAGTTGAGTCCTTTCTAGCTCTGCTGTATTGTGAGCTCTCTGGAATCGGGGAAGGGAACAGAGGGTTGTTTCACAGTTGTATATCACCAATTGCACTCTCAGGTCTTCCTTTAGATCTATGAACCCTTAGAAACCAAAACAAAGGAGAGAGACATCAGGGGGAAAGGAAGATGGTGAAGGGAAAATCAGAAAAGAGAGAATTCTTGTGCAAGTAGAGCAGGTCTGACTCTGTCACTGATCTCTACAGATAAGGAAACAGCAGGCTGAGGCAAAGGGAAGGTAGGGTGGTATTACCTAGTGTGGACAAAACACTTTGCTAGCTGTGGGTAAAAAGGTTTGTAGTAGGGAGTTATTAATATATGTATTAAAATATACACTGCTTCAATATAGCTCATTATAGCTATGATCATCGGTATCTATTTATACTGAGAGCTTCTGATTAACATCACTGCTACAAAACAGCATTTTGCTTATGATATGTGAAGCTTTGGTAAAGGTGCCTAATAAGGCTGAGAGGAAATGGCCTCAAGTTGCATCAAGGGAGGTTTAGATCGGAGGTTCTGAAATATTTCTTCACTGAAAGGGTTGTCAGGCACTGGAATAGGCTGCCTGGTGAATCACAGAATCACAGAATCACAGAATCTAAGGGGTTGGAAGGGACCTCGAAAGATCATCTCATCCAGCCCCCCTGCCAGAGCAGGGTCATCTAGAGTACATCACACAGGAACGCATCCAGGCGGGTTTTGAATGTCTCCAGGGAAGGAGACTCCACAACCTCTCTGGGCAGCCTGTGAAGTAGTTGAGTCACCATCCCTGGAGGTATCCAAAAGATATGTAGACCTGGTGTTTAGGGGCATCGTTTAGTGGTGGACTGGGCAGTGTTAGGTTAATGATTAGACTCAATGATCTTAAAGATCTTTTCCAACCTAAATGATTCTAATTACATGTTCACCAATAGTTCTGGAGCTAACATAGCTTAGGGACAGAAGCATTATTCTTTCCGAATGTAGCTATGAAAATTGCTCAAATACAGCTATGCTTTACATGAACTCTGGACAAAAAAAATGTGTTTTTATAATCTGCTAGAAAAGGTGTTTATGAAAAATCAACTGTTTTTCTTAACCAACAAATTACTTTTATTGACATTCAAAATTGAACCTCCTTAGTGTAACCTACTTTTGCCTGCCCACACACACACTCTCTGAGGATTTTTAGTACTTTACACTCTGTAGCACTCCAGTCTCTGTGAGAGTTAACTGGGCTCTTTTTTGCTTCTTCCATTCTCAGCAGAACGGTGATGAAATATGTCTTATAGAACCTTCTTTTTTATTAAATGTTATGACTAATTTACTTCAGATGGCAGGTTGAATTACCAAAAAATCAAATACAAAAATTAGGAAATGCTCCTTCCTATACAATTTCATTAAAGTTCTTGCATGACTGAACTTAATCATGAAGCTCCTAAAGACTACAGTAGGGAGAGGTTTGTAGCTGGTCTGGAATGTTTTGGAAGAATAAGCCTAGAAACTGTGATGGATGCACTTGACCCCTTAACCAAACTAGTGGTAATTTGGTACAGGTCAAGAACTTCTCTGGTTCCAGTCTGTTCTATGAAAACCCACAAAGGAAGAGTGATATGATGAGCACTGATGAGCTTGAAACACTTATCATGTGATTAGCATGTGAATAGTGCGTGGATTTTCCAAGGTTCATTTATCAAGGGACAAAGAAATTTGTGGGTACAAGGAGTCTCATGCATACCTTTTCCATTGCATGTAATTTGACTGCAAGCGAACCACTTTATTCCATAAATATGGCAGCCTAAGTGAGCCTTCTTTGAGCTCTCCCTGATAACGAGCTGACTGCATGACAATGATCTTGCCTGGAGCTGGGTTGCTTCTCAAGGGTGCTCCTCGAGGCAAAGACACCTCTTATCAAGTGCAGATCTTTGTTAAGTTTCTGATACAGTGCATAACCTTGTATTATAGTACACTAAGATTTTGTGTTGGTAACTTTGATTCTGTCTTGGTAGTTTTGAATCATTGTTAGACCCTTTGTGCAGTACAGTAGTAGAGTGAACCTTGCCATCAAAGGTTGTTTAGTTGCACTTCTATAACACTGTATTTCAACAAAAAAACTTTTGCCGATACCTTTAACAGTGGTTCTTTAAGTGGAACAAATTGCCCATTTGCTGAGAATTGGTGTAGTCGGCAGGATCCTAAATCAGAATTTGCAACAGAAACCCACAAATATATTAGAATCTCTTCTTCAGAGAAACTGAACTTTAGGGATCACAGCTTCACTGTAGTTCTATGTGTTTATCTTGTTTTAATGTTGTTCAAAAGACCTATAAGCAATGGACATTTTCTAGTCACGCAGAGTAAAAGCCATCAGATCAGTAGATTCACTTCAAGAACTCTTTACAAAATCATTATATTATGAATATAGATAATAATATAGTGTGTAATAATATATAATAGTAATATATATATTCAATATTATGAAATATTATCTGAACTAAAAATGGGAAAATTTCTAAAGCTGGTAATCACTCTAGAAAATACACTTTTTATGAGTCTTCAATGTCAGTTCAATTGGAGATGCCCCAGTGACCGTGCTGTTAGGTCAGTGTTTAGCTGGAGAGTGGAGGGGCTTGTAACTATCCTTCTTTTTATATAAGTTGCCATTACACTTTTTAGTTTTTCTTATACTAATGTCTGATCAGAAAGAATAATAATGGTTTTGCAAATTGTTGAAGATCTTTTAATTTTGTGCTTTATATCCTTTCTGATGGTAGTTAATGTTTTCATATGAATAAGAAGGGCAATTATGGAAGTGTTCTGTGTGTTTTGTGATTTTCTTTTGAAACTCATTTCACTTCAGACAAGCTCTTCACTGACCAAAAGAGGCTGAAGGTTTGTGCATGATGCTTGCACAGCAAACTATAGCCAGTATTCTGCCTGTCTTTCAGCCCAGAACATGTTGTTCAACACCACACTACTTTGTCTTTGAATAAGGCCTTAACCTAAGAAGAATGTCACGACTAACCTTTATTCTTTCTTTCTATTTTCATTCAGAGAACGCTTTTCTTGCATTTGCTCTTCATCTTCCACACCCATTAAATCTCTGAAACTAAGGTGAAAGGTGCTGCTTATGGCTGAGCAGTACATCATCTCAGCCCTGTCTACACCTATGACCCCATTTCAAAATTGTTTTTTTCTGTGTTTAAAAATTTTGAACCATTGGCTTTCTGACAGTTTCAAGCTCTAACCTGAAATATGCTGGGGCAGGCCTTGAATTATGATTCCTTTTTGCATTACAAATTTACTGCTTGTGGATGCTTGTCATGTTGTAATGCATCTCCACACGGATGACAGGATTCAACTTTTGCCTGTTTTCATTGGCTCTCAGTAGTGGACTGAGCAGTGCTTTTTTTTTGTTTTCAGAAAGGGCATGCAAAATGTGCTGAGCAGAAACAAAACACATTACACTGTAATTCACCGGAGTATTGTGTGCCCTTCATGCAAGTTGCATGACAGTCACTGCCTTCTATCTACTGGGGCACTGTTTGAATCTGTGCCTCCCCTACATTCCCCTGGGCATTTCTTATTTTTGTTCATGAAATGTCAAATTTATTTGTAACTGCAAAACATTGTGCATTCTTGCTAACTGAGATATTCATTTTCCTTCCTTTGTCCCCAGCCCAGTCAGGACACAAGTTTATCCTACAATATGCTCTCCAGTGATATGTCTCATTCAATTTTAAATGTCTTATGTAAAGGAGCTCTGCTTCAGAGACCACTTAATACCATTTCAGGGCCAGATTGTGATTTAGATTTTGCATACCTATAAATCACACAAGCTATGTGAATCTTGGTTTCAGGCAGACAGAATTTCAGCTGCTGTATTCAAAGAGCAAGTACAAAAGAAGTGTCAGAAATCTGTGAATTTTTCATTTTGTTGTGTCAACTTAGATGCCAGAGCACTGGTGCAAGTGCAAAGTAGTTGCTACAGAGCAGGTCAGCAGCAAATGTAAAAAAGAAGTATGCTGACAAAGAGATGAGCATGACTTCTTTTACCCTTTACGGCTTCTCTGAGGCTCTTCATCATTTTTTGTGTTCAGTCTGTGTTAAAAATGACAGCTGTGGTGGTAAGTAGAAGATGTCCCTACCTATTTATCCTCTGAACATCATCCTCTAAATCCTGCAGAAAAAAGTTTCCTTTTTCTAGTTACACATTTTCATCTTAGCTTAGGCATTTGCTGAGTAAACAAAGGCTGTGCTTACCTGTCTTAGGTTAAGTTGGGAATGAGGCTCCTACAATGTTTTAAGCAGTCACGTTACAAGATACAGATGGACTTTGTATGATCGTGAGGTGGAAGCTAGTGTCAATTAATTTTTTCTTTTGCATTAAAATTTTGCCAACAGCTGTGGATGGGCTGTAAACTAAACTGTATCATCATGGTTTCTAGAGTAATACTAAAGTTTGTTATACATAAGGCTAAGACTGATCAATTCTGACATTATATGGTCATCATGTCTTTCTCCAGGGACTGGGTAATGTGTGGCCACATGGAATGCAGTGTTTGAAACTGGACCACAAGATCTCAGCTAGACTTTATTCGTGATAAGCTTTGAAGACTAAAGGCTGAATTTGATGAAATGTTCGTTTGTGGATCGTGACAAGTAAGACTTAAATAAAATGTCCAATTGAAAATCAGTGACGAGTGGTGTTCCTCAGGGGTTGGTATTTGGACCGGTCCTCTTTAACAACTTTTTTGGCTACATGGATGGTAGGATTGAGTGCACCCTCAGCAAATTTGCCAATGACACCAAGCTGTGAGGTGTAGTTGACACACTGGAGGGAAGGGATGCCATCCAGAGGGATCTTGACAGGCTTGAGAGGTGGGCCCATGCAGACCACATGAAGTTCAACAAGGCCAAGTGCAAGATCCTGCACCTGGGTTGGGGAAATCCCATGCACAAATACATGCTGGGCAGAGAATAGATTGAGAACAGCCCTGAGGAGCAGGACTTGGGGGTGTTTGTTGATGAAAAGCTCAACATGAGCCGGCAGCATGCGCTTGTAGCTTGAAAAGCCAACAGTATCCTGGGCTGTATCGAAAGAAGTGTGACCAGCAGGTCAAAAGAAGTGATTGTCTCCCTCTACTCTGCTCTCATGAGATCCTTCCTGGAATACTGTGTCCAGTTCTGAAGTCCCCAACATAAGAAGGACATAGAGCTCTTGTATCAAGACCAGAGGAGGACCATGCAGATGATCGGGGGGGCTGGAGCAACTCTCCTATGAAGAGAGGCTGAGAGAGTTGAGGTTGTTCATCCTGGAGAAGAGAAGGCTCTGGGGAGACCTCATAGCAGCCTTCCAGTACCTGAATGGGCCTACAGGAAAGCTGGAGAGGGACTTTTTGCAAGGGCATGGAGCGATAGGATGAGGGGGAATGGGTTCAAGCTAAAGGAAGGTAGTTTTAGACTGGATATTAGGAAGAAATTCTTTCCTGTGAGGGTGGTGAGACACTGGCACAGGTTGGCCAGGGAGATTGTGGATGCCCCCTCCCTGGCACTGTTCAAGGCCAGGTTGGTTGGGGCTTTGAGCAACCTGGTTGAGGTGTCCCTGCCCATGGCAGGGGAGATGGAACAAGATGATTTTTAAGGTGTCTTCCGGCCCAAACTATTCTATGATTCTGTGAAAACATGGTGTAAATTTATATGCTATTGCTCTGAAAGGGGCAATAGGTTGTTCACTGAGTCTCATCTGACTGTTCCTTCACCTTCTCCAAATTCCTGTGCACAGAAAGCAGATAGGACTCACAACTTGTATTCTACTTGGGGCTACCTTTTGTTGATTTACCTCATCACAAAAGTCTATCTTGTTCTCACAGTGGTTTCCTTAGGTGATAAAAGCTTTTATTTTTTGTTAGCTATGAAAACAAGGTTATACGGCATTAACAGTTTCATTTGCCATATGTAGTGTCAGCTTCCCTTCTTTTTAGATATTCATCAAGATCATAGAAAGTTGAACATCTCAGTAGAATGTATTTTTATGACTATGAATACTTCATATTGGTGAGATTTCAAACAAGTCCATAGGCAAACTGAATTTCTTCATATGATCCATTACTTTTTTACTTCTGCTACAGGAGGCTGTTGCGTACTTAAGGTATCTTATAGACTGTTTTGTCTTTGGTTGTTTTTTGCCAGTAATAACTCCACACAGCAGCAGATAAATTAATTCTTTCCAGGTGGAATGAGAAATCAGAGTGCCGATTATTGCCGTTCTTGATGTGAGTGTAATAAAGTGTCAAGGAAAAATTAGGCTTGTGGTGTTTCTTCTCAGGTTGGATGTATTCAGTTCAAGCATAGCTTCTTCTGGAATGAAACAAAACTGTTGAGGAGGCTTTCATAGATAATTAAAAATTCACTTACCTACTAGCTTCCACATACAAAGAAACTGTGTAGGGAACCCATTTGTAAGAAAGAAATAGTGTAGTGGTTGTGTTTTTATTACATTGTTCCTTCATCCCATTTAAGCATATCTAATTTAGGATGTGAAGATTTTTCTTCTGTCTTTAAATGTAGTTAGTGGAGGCTTGTTTATCATCAGCCCAAATTACTGCCAAGAACTTTCCTGAGAACTGAAAGCTTTAAGAGACTTAGAAAAATGATCTGACCATCTATGAAAGGTTTGATGGCATTCAATTGCTGTTCCTGAGCCCGTTTGACTCATGAGAGTCCATTTGGCTAAGAGGCACAAGTGTTTAACTGGGGTTTTTTTCTTTGTAATGAAATTATAAGATGCTTGTTATCATAGCTCTTTTCAATCTGGCTTCCTATCATTAGATAAAGTGTGATGTCTGATTTGGCTTTTTTCTTAGGGTTTCGTTAAGTTCTAAAAACCTAATTGTTGATAATAAAGAGAGTCAGCCAGCCATGGTAGCTAATCCTGAAGACATAATGCAGTATCAATGAGTAGATCATCATGCATTTTTTTTACACTTCCTTGTCCACTAACTCCTTTTTTTCTTGTTTAAATAAGTTTCTTCTTTTCCTAACAAGTGACGAGACCAGCAAATGACCATACTGGCCCATTTCTTCTTTATTCTATGATTGCTTCTTCTCAAGATAATAGTAAAAGTGCTATTGAGTTCAAAGGAACAGGATCAGGGTCTGTATGAACAGTGAACAAACCACCTGTGTATAATCAAGTCTTGTTGACTTTGTATGGTAATACCAAAAACCATAGCTCAGATAATTCTGCTCTTGCAGATGTTTATCAATAAAGAGGACATTCTATGAGCTGTGACTATAATGTTTTAGTCTACCTCCATAGCAATTTTAAATTTTTTTTCTAATAAAGACATCCCTTAAGAAAAATATGAAATTTGAAATTTAATTTTTCTCGGATTCCTGCACTTGGTTTTATTGCCTATGCCAAATGTTTTGTGCTAACACACCCTGACTGTGGCAAAGCTTCAATATGTTGCACCTACCACACAGCTGAGTGTATCTGTTTCTCTTCCATTCTCGCTTCCTTTTCCTATGTAAAATATTAGAAATTAATTCTGTATTTGCTTGATCAGTGAGAAGCTGCCTTTATCCAATGAACTTTGAGTCTGTTGTATTTAAATCCCTACAATATTTAAACTCCAATCAGTACAGTAATTTGCATATATTATAACCTCCAGAACCCATGGCAGAGTAGATTTTTCATTTGCATTTTAAAGGCAATTCTTTCTAGGACCATCTTAAATGAATACACTGGAAATAAGGAAAGACAGTTAAAATGAAAATAAGCAAAGGCATTTGATTACTAGAAGAAGGTTGTCTCTGATAAGATCCATGATAGGTAAATTTTTAAAGTTCAAAGCTAGTATAACTTGGATTATAGCATATGATGTGGTCCCTCCTCTTACTGACATGGTAAGTTGAAGTAGTCTTTCTGAATTCAGCTTCAATTTTAGGAAGAAAGCTGGTATAATGAAGGAAAATCAGGATTTGTGGAAGACCTCAAACAGCAGTCAATTTTTAGAACTTACTCAGAATAAGAAATAGGTCTGTGCTAATTCCACCAAATCCAATAAAACTATCAGTGGAGTAAGGTAGGCTGCAATGTATATGGAGATGGACTTTGAAATTTAACATCAAAACTTGATACAAAGTTTTTTGAAATCAGTGAGAAGACTTACATTCTCTATTTTGATTCTTTCTTTTTATATGCAATTATTCTTATAAACATTCTCAATTTATCTTAAACAAGTACACACTTATTAAAATGCATCAGTATTTGATAACTATTTTCAAGCTTCTCTATTCATGTGACCTTGAGCATGCCTGGATCTTGGCAGTCTTGAGATCTGGATCTGAGTCTTCCTGCCTAAGGTATCTTTAATATGTACTGGGACAGAATCAGAATAGAGGAAAAATCAATGTTGAGTGAGGGATTTGCATATCATACGAATGTTGTTAGCAATTTTCTCAGCTCACTACAGGACACTGCTACAGGACAAACTCAGTCTAATCACTTCTCCTTGTGAGTGTCTTGCCTTTGTGTGCCAAATGCCCAGTAGAAAAAGGACATAAGGAGACTTGATGATATCTCTTGTGGCTTATGATCATATCCTCACATCCTCTGTGTTCATACAGCAAAATTACAGATTCTTTGGGATCTACATTTAAAACTCTCCCTATGCCTACAAATAATGCAGATTTCTCACAGCACTATCTAATTATTGGAAGATATGGACACCAACCAAAACTGAGTGTCATATCTATTTTGAGGTGCATGAATACATTCAGTAGTAGAACAGCAGCAGATCTTGGCTTTTTAGTATCATTTAATTTTTTTCCCCAGATGCTATCACTTCTTTTTTTCCTTAAGCTTGAATAAAGATACCAACTGACTACTAATCCTTGAATATGATGGATATTCTACATACGTGTTTCCTTGATTCTAATGGGAAAGAACAATGTCGGATAATGCAAGAAAGCACATTTATTTGTTATTGGTAAGTAGATACAAGTTTCCTGCAAATAACTGTGTTTTCTTCATGCGAGATGCTCCCCTTTCAGGGTCAGGATTGAGAAACTTTCCCTTTACTAAAAGCAGAAATAATACTGTAATGTGAAGTCATGCATTAGTGGGAGTACATGTACAAGTGCTTTTATATCTGCATTTTTATTCCCAGGCCAATAAGCACTTGCATAGAATATGTTCTTCAGATAAAATACCAGTTCAGAAAAATACTGCTAATTGGAAATTGTTGCATACCACTCCACTGTATAAGGAAAACTGCAATGACTCAGAACTGGAAGATATATTCCCAGGGAAAAATTTTCTTGCCTGATATGACCTGTTGATAAAACATTAGAACCTCAAAAAACATGAAGATCCATTGATGAGACTGAATTTTGAAAGAAATAACAAAAAGATTTTACATTTAAAAGAGTTATGAAAAATCTGTGTTTCTTCTAAAATTTTGAAATGAGATTTTGTTTCTATTTGGGTATTACTGTGAAGCCCGTATTATCATGTGCCAACAGATAAAGTTCATGCAGAGAATGACAGCTGGAACTAAGCTTCCTGGTTTATGTGCATGCCTTGATTTCTTTAAGGTTGGCTTGAGTCCAGAAAGAGTGTAACAGAATAGAGTCAGTCTCCACAATCTCTGCCCAGGTATCGTATAACCTACATTTGTCAGTTGTGTCCCAGCTAACTGAAGGCTGAGTTCAGAAGTGTCATTTTTAGTTCATAATGTGGTTCAGCCCTTAGTTCTGTGAAGTTTGTGCATAAGTAGGGGGAAAAAATGTTTATAGTCTATATCGCAAAGAATATGCAGTTCATCCCTGCTGAGCCATGAAACTTGACTAAGGGACTTCCATTCAGATGCCTCAGTCTCCCTCTGTAACCAGAGAGAAGGGCAACTCCATGGGGAGAATAAGATCTTAGATATGTATGTAGATGTGGGATGTTAATAACTCAAAGAAGTAAAGGAGCACAAGTGAGATACCAAAAGGGACTGCAGCATTGATGTAACCTAATACAGTGATCATCAGGATGGGTTTGTTTGTTTGTTTGAAGGGTCTTTGATGTCTTTTTTAATATATTTGCCTGCAACCTTATGTCTTTGGCTAGCAGTAGAGCTTCCTTCTTACTTGCTCTTTGCATTAGTGATAATGAGTGAGAAGGATCTGAGTCAGTGGAATGTGTGTTGTGTGGCATCCCAGTAGTGAATGTTGCCTTGTGTAGAGCTTCCTCAGTGAGCCCATTTTTGGGGGTAGCCATTTTGTCTGTACCTGATATATTCATCCTGCATCAGGAGAGTAAGGGAGTGGGTAAGTGAGATGTGATTTGATACATTTAATTGGTCATCACGACAAAATCACTATTACACAATACAGAAGTTCCAAATACAGGACAGCAGAACAAAATTACCTTTTCTTTGAAGAAGAATGGGACTTTGCATAGAAGATCTTGCAATTATATGATATCCCATGCTGTGCTGCTTCTGCTGTCTTCATTCTCATCTCCTAATTTTTATTTCCTGTGACCCAGAGACTGTTTCCTTAATAATGGTGCTGAAGCTCAGTTCAAAGCACTACAGTCCCTGTTCTCCCTTTGTTACTGTCCAAATGATACAACTCATTTGCCCATCTGGCTTTGTTGCAGTCTCATCTTTCCCTGCTGGCATTTGAACTCACTAACCAGCTTCCCAGATCTGACCATCACATGTTTTAGGATAGCATCCTCATTAGCTTGTAGATTGCCTTTATCACCTCTCTGAGAGAAAGGATTGTTAACATGCTAGTATGCACATTCCACATTTCTAGGCAGATTAATTGCCACTTAAGAGAACGTAAATAACACCATAATAAGCCGCTCAAGATTGCAGCAGTGCAAGCTATCATGGACAAACAAGGTCCTGTCACCACTGTGTGTAACATTCTGTAAATTAACAATCCATAACAAAACTGAATCAATAGCAAACTGTTTGTTACTGGTACAGAAACAACTTAGGGAGATTTTGCAACTCTGGTGCTTAGTGCTTTCTCCCCACAATGTGATGGAAATAATAAAAGCAAGACACGTGATAATGAGGCTGTTGATGAGTAAACTTCTGGGGTTTTTATTATTATTTTTTCTATTGTTTGAATCAGCAGTTGGATCTTGAGTGCAGAAGGGGCACTGTGATGAAAGTTCGTTTCTATAACAACATAGTGTACAAATGGAGTTCCCTTTCTTAGCTTCTTTCTTGAAGTGGAAAACTACCAGAGTTTGTTTAAGATGCAAGGTACTGGATAGCACTAACAGTGTGTGAGACAGTAAGTAGGGACAGGAGGAGTGTAAAGCAATGCCTATGTGTGTGTAATGTTGCTCTAGGGACATAAAGCTGGTATTTTTTTTTCCTAAGCTTTTTTAAAGCTGCCTATCTGTGTGCTCTCCTGCAACCCTGTTGCTGGCTCTGCTTTCTAACCTCTCTTTCTGCTGTTAATATTTTAGGAAGCAATCACATTAGAGTGATTTAAGTAAAGTAAATTCACTGTCACCTTAACGTTGACCATCTCTGGAAAAACATGTCCTAAAAGTGAATGGGGCCACCTGTCTTCCCAGTGTCAAAGAAAGAACAAAACAGAATGGTTTGGGGGCTGCCTGGGTAAATGTCTGAGCCAACTGAATTTATCACCCACCACAGTGCTCTCACCTCCGCTTCCACCCTCTGCCTCTGCACACCTAGTAGTACTCCTTCATTCTGTTACCTGCAGGAGCCCCAGCATTATTAGTCAGAGGCTGGATTAGTCCTATTCCACCTGGTATGAATGTGACAGAACTACTAGTAAGGTTTAGGAAGATTCACAGTATTGCTGATTTGATGCTACCTTGAATGCTGTCATCTCCTCTTGCACACATACTGGCAGGTGGGTGTCTAACTTTCATTGAAATGTACACAAAATACCAATTTAGAGAAGCCTTTTCCTGGCTGCTGAAAAGCTGTGGTTTGGTGACTAAGTTATGCTTTGTTTTTTAGCTGTTTTTTGCGTGGTTACTTAAATTCATGAGAGATATTTTAGGTGATGCACTCAAAGATTGCATTTCCAAAGCAGAGAGTCCAATATATTAACTTCCTGACATTGCTCCCATTACATTTTAATTAGTTTCTTCTGATTCCAGCAGGGAACTGCCAAATTTATTTAAACTGTCAAAAATGAAAAATTAGACTATCCTAACTGTGATTGCTACCTGTAGATATCTCTGTTCTCTTTCAGGTCTCCTCCAATACTCTTTAGGTTATAATTCTTGGGCCTTTACCTGTTGTGCTTAAGTTTGTAGTTTTCACTCCTTGTAACTAGTCCCTGTGAGTCAAACCAGCAGTTCTAGCAGGTTTGTAGCGTATCCCATCAGGATTCACTGGCCAGAGTAGAACAAATAATCTTAAAACCAAGTTCTGTTGAAGAGGAAAAGGGGAACACACCACAGCACAGACAAAACCAGCAGGCGAATAGTGGGCCAGTGGGAGTTGATGCTAGCATGAGGTATGCGGTGCTGGGGCTTCTCCTGTCCAGTTGGCAGCCTGGCTGGGTGAGCTGGGTCCTTGTTTCTCCTCGGGCTGGAAACACAGGCAGGAGGGTTGTGTGGAGGAGGTGGTCAGAGAAGGAGAAGCTGACGTTCTTGGTGGCTTTACCCCAAGATGCAGTGGGGATGTAGCCAGGAAACGTCTCCTAGTCCTGTGAGAGGGAAGGCCTCCTTGGTCGACAAAAAGCCAGAACCATCTCCAGAGAGCAGGTGCCTGTTTCGTCTCTTTTTCTTAACTGCCACTCCTTTTCTTTTTGGTAATGGGTGTGCATTTTATCTAAATGGTGAGGAATAGATGTGTGCAAGAGGTGGGAGCTCTGTTCTTTGGTGTTGGTAAACTGAACTCCATTCTCCCATCTGGAAAACCATTAAAATTATCTGCTCCATGAAAAAAGAATATACTAGTTTTCTACAAAAGGAGCTCTCAAGCTTAGTTTCTATTATTTACACACTATTTTCAGAGAGAGATAGAATTATACTGGAGAGAGCATACATAACATATACATATACAGAGAGAAATCCTTGTGGGGAGGACAAAGCATGCAGGCCCTCAGGAAGAGGTGGTCTTCCAACTCCTGTATCTTTTTGTGAGGAAATGCAGGCAGCATTAACTCTGCTGGGTTGCTTGCAAGGCTCAGTACAGATTGAGGAGTCTTTTCCTTTCCACCTTGGGGAAAAGAAGAAAGGCCAGGCCTCTGGGCAGCTTGTTTTTTTGCCACAGATGAGAGATAGAATCTCCTCTTTGGAATCCTAAGTTTAGCTGAATGGTAAGATAGGACTGCATGCGGTTGGAACAGTACAGGCTTGCATACTGACAGATCCAGCTTGTTCTTTCCAGACTGCTAAAGCTTATTTTAAAAGGTCTCATTATTGGAGATCTTCCATTGTGTATTTAAAGCCACTGATATCTTGCTGTCAGTTAAATGAAAACAAATTGTTGTTACTTTGTCATTTAAGGGGGACCTCAATAAAAATATGTTTACCAACAGTTACACATATGGAACTGTTTGTAAAAATATTTTAAGCACACTGCTATTAGCTAAAGGTGTGAAATGAAGTTGCCTGTGTTCACTGCTTCACAAGCAAGGCCTTAAATTCAATGACTATCAAGGTTGCTGGTCTGCTTTTCCATATATATGGCCAATATAATTAGAAGCCATATCTCTAGGCAAAGATGTTTATATTTTATGTGGTTTAGATAATATTTTCAGCTAGGAAAAATGTATTATGAGTAGCTTAAGAAAATATTTACCTTTTTATAGTTGCAGTGAAATAGATATGTGAAACACTGATGTATTGTTCTATGCTCTTTAGCAATTACTATGTACAATGTAACAGTGTATAGTGCACGAAATTTTGGAAAATGAGTGTGGATTTCTAAGAAGCACCTGACTTTTAGCTCAGAAAAATGTTATTGTGGTTTATGCAGTCAAATTATAAAGAAATAGATCTGGTTTTGATGGAAAATGCATTTACATTAGGGCATGTGAGTCTAGAACTGTAAAAGTATGCCTCCTGTGGTTCATGAAGCTAAAATACTCGTGGGTACACAACTGTGATAGTTTTGTGCAGAAATAGAAATGCTGAAGCACATGTACATTTCCACATGTGAATCTTGAGTTCACATCCGAAAAACTGGTTAGCTCTTTTTGTAACACATGTCTCTGTTGTGGTATTGTTATTTCTCTCCTGATACTTCACAGCACTTGGAAATGGCTCAGGTGATTCACTTGCAGAAAAAATACCATATGGGACTTCATGCTTTTCTAATAATGGAAATAGTGACAAGGGAAAATGATTATTTCCAAATCTGTTTCATTGCTCACCTCCTCAGCTTCTTTGAAATGCTGGAGGAAGATAATTGCAATAGAGAAGTCACTTACTTCAGGTGTGTGACATTTAGTACATAAGTTAGCTAAATATGTCAAAAGACCATTCAAGTCATATAAAGGGTCATATTATTGATGGTGTTATAGCTATGGGCTCAACTTGTCACGTCAGTCATCTCACGTCAGTTGAAACTGATTTTGTTATCTGTAAAGACTGAACAGCTTCAGATGAGTTTGAAAAATCAGTTAAATACAAGTTAGGAGGAAAAGACTGTACATTCATTATATTTCAGGCATACTGGAAGCTAGAAGTGAGACTACCAGAGACTTGGTTCCATAAGCAGAACCAGATGAACAGAGTGACCTGCTATATCTTATAATGTTTAGCATGATCTAAAGGTATAGTATTATCTAATATTTCTTGGAAAAGCAGTAATCAAGGGAATTTTCTTCCTTGTTGCTATTGATAATGTCAACATGGTTCTATGGCTCCTTCTGCCTTGCTGCCTAATTGTTGTATGTATATTTTTGTACATCTTCCTCCTATTCTTGAGTTCACTTGAACAGCTAAAGTCCCATTCATGGGGCCTTATTAACATTTGTCAATAGTTCTGTTCCTGCTTGCATTGACACTGGCAGGTGACTTTGGCAAGTTGGGTGAAATATTATCCATCTCTAAGAGTTGGTTTTCAGTTGGTTTTTCTCCTTGTGTCCTTGGCATAAGTGGAACAGTGTTGTGGAGGAACCTGATTCTTTCATGCAAATTCAGAGCTTGCTCTTCTTCTTTTCCTTCTCAGTGAACTCATTGCAGATGCAGCCAGAAATTTCTTAGTACATCTGGCAGACTCAAGCGTAGAAAGTACTGCTTGGAGATGAGATAGAGACATTCTGACCCTTTTCTAAGTCTCTTTCTATTGTATTTCTAGTGGGAAATTAGAAGAGGTTACCCAAGAACTTAGAGGCAGTTCTCTCTGCTACTCCGCCCCCATACTCAAGGTCTCTTTTGTTATTTGTGTTGTCACACTGTGTCTGTAGATCCCAGCTCTGATCAAGTTCTCATTGTGTGAGGCACCATAGAAATGGATTGTATGTCACAATCCCTGCCATAATGACAGCACAGTTTAGTATGGGAAGACAAAATGGGGTACCTGAAGTTAACAGAGACATGCTGTGACTTGTGTAAAGTCACCCAGTGAACAGCAGGAAGGAGCAGAAACAGGACTGTAGTATCCAAGTCCCAATACCCCTGCAAAACGACTGACATACTTCTTTTTAAAGCAAGACCCTCATAAAAAGAAAATGTGATTTTTGGAAATTTTCTTGATTAAGAACCTTTAAAAATGACAGATAGAAAAGGAGCTGAGAAATCGTGGTGCATCATTTGAAGAAGAACTAGGTATAAAACTCCCTGAAACTGACTGCAAATAGAGCTTGGACCACCTAATGACATTCTCTCAGTTATTAGAAGATTCAGTGGAAGCTTCTGGAAAATACAAATGATTTGTGAATATATTGTTAACTTAGTGCTTATATGCTATACTGTAAACAGCAAATGTAGATTTTACATAGATAATATGGGTGATTATGTATCATTTTTAAATTTGCAAATATAAACAAGGACATAGGAATGTCTGATCTAAATATAAGAAAACTTTGTTTAAATAGTGGTGTGAGGTAAATGATGTTCAAACAGAATTTTTATCTAAAGGAAAGAGAAAGGACTGGCTTTATGGTCAGGTAAAGTAGATGTTCCCTCATGGAGAGGCTTGAGGTGTCAAGAAAGCAAATGCTGAGGTTCCTTAGTAATTCTTTCCCGAGTTAGACTTGTCCCAGCAGGTATACAAGCAGTTCTCCTACAGTTCACTCTCTCATTCCTGTTTATGATTTCCAGTTTAGTAGGGTAATAATAAGCTATTTCTTTCATTGCTTCTCACTGTGACTGAAAATAATTCTTGATATGTGTTACTTCAAATAAAATTGATCAGAGCCACTGTTTCACCTCCTTCGCTCACAGGACTACTAAATTTGGTGTGAAACTTGTGTTAGAAACTCTTCCAGCATGTAGTTGTTATGCTTGAGTTCTGGTTTGTGCTTCTCAGGCTTTGGTTTCATTCATTTTAGCAAGTGGGTTTTTTTAAATGTTTCCATTTGCAAAGTGAATTTTATTTTATGAAATGTGGGATTTTGTCACTGTGTCTGTGGCCTGCCTAGACATGATGCTGTTTCAGTGACATCCATGGATCAGTTCAGTTCTGCTACAGGTAGCCCTTCTGCTCAAAGCATCTGCCAATGCCAGCAGTCAATCAAACAGCTGGTGTTAGATCATTTTAGTTCACCGTCTAGGATGACAGGAATTCTTGCCTGCCATGCAAACAGACAACAATTTGCTGTTAGTGCATTCTAGATCCCAGAGTTTTTTAGCTTTTGATTTTTTAATCCAGTGGAATTTTTTATCACAACTAGCTAGCTGTGAGTGCACATTAGCAAAACTATCTAAAATGTAGATTATTTCTTAGGCTCCCTATGTATTTTATTAATGCTTGAAAAAAATGAATTCCATGTACAAATAGTGTCATTTTGCAATGAACAAGCCATTATTTATGTATTAACATTTCCTGAATAAACAGTTTCTATAGAACATCAGGAAACAGTCACAAAAGTGAATATGAGAAAAAAACTGGGACAGAAACAAGTAGATGCATTTTGCAATTGGCTATGCAGAAACATTCCATAGCAAAAGGTAGGATCACATGCAGTACAAATTGCTTGCTTTTGTGATTTGGCAGAAAATATAATTAAAATAAAGAAGTGACATCTTATGTGACAGAACCTGAGTAGGCAGCACAGCATTTATCACCTCCTGTTCACTAGCTTTTCTTTTTTAAAATTAGTGAGATTTATCTTATATGACACCTACTCATGGTCTTGTTGGCATGAACAAAAACAAAAAAAGAAATGTAGCTATGTAGAATAACACCATGAGTTACTGCAGCCAAAAAGAAGGGACAAAATCATCCCTTGTGCTGTGAAAAAGAACTGTACAGGGGTGGATACAGGCCCCAAAGTATGTTACTTCCTGGGGTTATTTTTGTTTGGTTTGTTTTTATTTTTTGTTTTGTTTTTTTTTTTTTTACTTTTGTGGTCATAAATTCTACTTCTATCTAGGGAAAGCTATATACTGAGCTATTTTATATAAAATGAGGACTGGACTGAGATCTTGATTTCAGTTGTGTAAATTTGAAGATATTCTGCCAGTGTCAATGAAGTAATTCTGGGTTTATATTTGTAAGCCTTTAATCAGAATATCTCAGTGAGCAGGAAGATGTGACACATGAAAATCAATGGTTGGTGCTGCTGTTTTTCTTTCAGGCTGAGCATTTTGACATCTTGCCTGCTTGGTTTTCTGTGCTGAGTTTTCTGATTCAGCCAGGCTATGCACTGAGACTCAGGCTAGCAGGAGGCTGGGAGGTTTCTGAAGAGAAACCCAAACCAAATCAAACTGAATCAAACCTGACTTAACAGCTTCATTTTAGAAGACTTAACAATCAAATATTTCAAATTTTGAATTACATGAGTCTAACAGAGAAATGAAGGAGTGCCATCACAAATATCTGTATGTAAGAGGAGGAGCAGACCAGGAAAGAAAATGAAGTATTTTATGAATATATTTATTAAACCAGAGCTTGTAAAAGAGCTTAAGTAAAACTACATGAAGTGGGTGGAAGAAGTGGAAGCCCGATCCATAGAGTAACTATATACATGGTTTTAAAATCCTAATCTTAGGAAGGGGATGAGCTGAGAGAAAAGGGTGACCAATATTTAGATTTTAGTATCGTATGTTGTTTCTGATGCATCACTTTCCAATACCTACCTTGAAGAATGCCTCCAAATGTATCCCTGGGGTGCATGGAGGCACACATGTAATTACAACCCAGTGTTGATGCAGCAGTGCCCTCCTGGGCAAATAGTATGGAGGCCAACATCCCCTTATCTCCCTCTGACCTTAAATTGTCAGTTACTCCCAAAAGTAGAGGCAACCATTACCCGCAGTACAGACGGAGCAAGAACAGCTGCTCTCTCTCTTCTCCAGCCTGGTCACCCACAGCATCTGATGTTCAGTCATCTGGAAACAAACACACCAAATCTGTTCTTGAACTTGTGTGAGCTTTGCAGGGCCCTTACCTGGAAAGCAATGACTTGGGCGGTATGTGGGTTGTTCTTTTTCAAACTCTTTATTCCAGCAACAAATATCTGCAGTGTGAGTGTACCCAGTTTGTCTGCATTCAGTATCATGTACTGCACATTGTGTTCTTTGGTATTTCAGTAGAGCAGGCCTAGAAGAAAGAAAGATACATGGATACAGCAACAGACCTTGCACAACACCTCAGTGTTTCACTGTGAAAAAGGAAAGCAACTCCAGTGGCAGGCTCAGTCTTGAGGAGTTAACTGTGTGATTTCACTCTGCACTGGGTGCAATGAGAGTTTTGGATGACTGATGACTGTTCTGCTGAACAATTCCATTATCTTTTGCTCATTATTTCTCCTGCATTTTCTACTTATTAAGTGAGCCATCCTCAGATTGGCTGTGGTTTTGTAGTAGGGCCTCACAGCCTTCAAAGTAAGCCTCATAGTAGCGTAGTAAAACACCTGTGGTAGTTTGCTATCTATCAAGATATTCTCGGACATTAAACACCAAGTTGGGTGGATACTACAAAGCTGTGAAATGTGTAGGACACTTATCACAAAGTTTAAGGTGGCTGAATGTCCAGTGAAGCCTGTTGTATAGTGGTGCACTCTAATTCATTTCTCTAGCAGTCATCTTACTGCTTTATGTAAAGACCGGTGACATGCACTACAGCTGCATTCCTGCAGATTATCAGTCTTATCATAATTCACATTCATTCATGTTTTCATGATCAGGGTATTGGCAACAACAATGAATTTGCAAAAAGAAAAAAAAAAGAAAAAAAAGAGAAAGCATTTGAAGCATTTGCAACTTCAAGTTATTAACTGACATTTCTCATTTAAGCAGTGTCACTTACAACCAAATATTTAGACTCCAAATCAGGATAATGAAAAAACATTTTCAGAAGTGTGATGGAGCTTCTGTCTAATTGACACTTGTACTTCCCTGCAGTTGAGGAGGATAAAGTTTCACTGAAGTATGAGCAACAGCCTGAATTCCTTCTGCCCTGACACTTTTTGTGTGGACAGTATTTAAATCAGTAATGTCCTTTACTCTAACTTCTTACTAAATTATCTAATTTTACTAATAAGGAGATAGGTGAATACATAATTTGTCACCTAGCAACCTCAGATGTCTGCTCAGATGAATAGTTTTTGAATGAATAGTTGCTGACAGATTCTTAAGAATAGCCATTTTTATTTTTTGTCTGTGCAAAGGGTCCCCCATATGTGCTTGTGTGAAATGATAAGCAAGCAACTGAAGGGTGAGCAACACAGAAGAGGAAATAAAAATGGAATCATACGATGTAATTGACATACATATATATAGAAATTTTGTTTATTCTTTTAAGTTGGCTCTGCATAAATTTGCATGACACACTTCAAGTTCCCTGTCTGTTCCATAGCATGCTAGTCAAATTCTTTCCTAGAGAAGAAATGGGAACATCGATCCTTTGGTATGTTAAAAATCACCCCCCTCATCCCACAAGGTAGAAAAATTAGTATAGGGACTCATTAGTTGTTTATGGTAGGTTGTAAGATTATTAATTCTTATCTGCATTAGACATCACCCTTGGATCTTAGACTTAAATAACAACTGGTAGCAATAATTGAAATTGCATTAATGACAGCAGCCGGGTGGATGGGACGAGGGTGGATGTGGACAGCTGAAATTGGAATGAATGGGGGGCAGCTGTGGGCAATGATGACTTCTATATCACAATGAGTGCTCAAAAGGGGTGGTAAGAGCCCCTTCAGTTCATCTAGTAAAATTGTACCCGGGCAAGGCAGAGTCACTTTTAGGCCAGACAAGGTTGATGTCCTGCAGCAATTAAAAACCCTGACAGCATTTGGTGACTGCATTTTCTTAATACTCTCTCTGTAATGACCAGCCCAATGATGCAAAGCACCTACATGACCACTTCAGTAGTCTCTTGGTGACAAAACTAATCTAAGATTTTTACATGGCCCTGCTGCCAGCCTACATGTCATAGGATGTTCCTATAAGAAAAGGCTTGGTCATACCATAACCAACTTCTGTTCATACCCAAATATTGCAAAGGTTGTTTTGGGAGTGTGCCCCACCTCAACAGCTTGACACACTGCATTAATAAATTAGAGTGAGGTCTTACTGTATGTCAGCCCTACGCTGAGGGCATAATTTTGGATGATTGTGCCCAGCAGTGAAGAGGAAGGTTTTCTTTAGAAACCAAAGCATCTGATTTCCCCAGACTTAAAAGCCAAAGTATTGCAACAGCTATTTATTTTTGTAAGTGAAGGCATCTCTTTCATTCATGTGATAATTTAAAACACATTATTTTTGTTCAGTGTAGGCACTTTAAGAATAAAGACAGGACTACTGAGTGCTTCTGAGTTCTCTAAAAGCTTTCCTGGCTTCTTCTTTCAGCTTCCAATGTTTTGTTTAAAAAATAAGAAACACATTCTGGTGTCGAAGTCCATAGTATGCAGCCTAAACTGGAGGACAAAAGTAATTTTTACAGAAAGCGTGAGAGAGGTCAGGTGGGTTGTTTAACAACAAGCTGTCTTTAATGGTTTTTATCTCACTGTCTCTGGGATTATCATTAGCACAATGTAGGTCTTGTTTTTATTCAGTTAATTAAGTCATTGAATAAACTGGTTACCAGTTGGCTTCAACTTACGCCCCTATCTAAAAGGCCACTCTGCTTGCTGTCCACATATTTATTGCAAGCTCTGTGTCACTGTCAGCTCTTATAACTGTGACGCTGCCCGTGTGTGTGTGAGGAGATGTGTGTGGCTCTGCATGCACATGCCTGTTTGGGTCCCTGAGCACGGAGGCAGGAGCATCCACCTGGCACATGAATAAGCTCAGGCAAGGCTTGCTGCAAGGTGCAGGTAGGGTCTCCCCAGAGCTCACACAACACTTTGAGGCTGCTGGAACACTGGTCTCACAGTGTGGCAGCAGCCAAAGCATAGCTGAGGTTCTGCACAAAGCTGTGAGATGAAACCCAGTAACCCCTTATGGCATGTTTGCCACCATCAGGAACTTGCACAAGAAATGAGAATGTCACCCTCTCCAACCTCATTTTCAGCGGAGGGAAAAAAGGTTTGGTTAGTTTGTGGCAACTAATGGGAAGTATAATCTCAGCAAGGTTTAGGCAGTTTGTGGAAGGCTCTTAGCAAAGTTATCAAATCAAAACTAAACTGCCTGTAGAGGCAGAAAATGTTTATGTCTAAATGTACCTCTGAAGTTTCTAACTGCGTCCTTCTGTATGCTGGAGACCGGTAGTTTCTTCTGAAAATTATGCTGGACCTTTCTAATGTACATTTTAAGGCCTAACCAATTACTATCCTTATAGCACAGTGTGTGCCTGGCAGTACGGAGATGTTACATTTCACCTAAGAAGCAAGTAACTGGCCACCTGTAACTGATTGAAGAGTGGAAAATAGTAATGGCAAGCAAGTTAGTGTGGTCATTTAAACCATGACTTTATGTTGAAATTTATATTTCCATGCAAATGTGAAAAGAAGAAAAGATGTAACAGTGAGAAGCTAAATATTTCAAGATGTCTGGTATAATAATTTTGTGCTGTCTTTTGGGTCAGGAAAGGATGATGAATAGTCTTCATTCTTCTTTTCTGTTGCATATTTTTAACATCCACTTTGTTTCTCATTTTTCATTTTATTTTTCTCTATTTATGTTGTTATTATTCACTCTGCTAACTTTCATAAGTTCTAGATTTCATATTTCCTCTAATTCTGCCCAATTATTTCAGATTCTTCAAGTTATTTTAGATTTTTCTTTTCGTTTTCCTCCTCCTCTAATACTTTCAGAAGAGAACTGGACTTTCATAAGCTAACAAATCTCTGTGCAGGGTCAGAAGGATTTTCTATGTGATATTCCTCCTTGTTTGTTAGTGAAGGCTGCAATCAGACTTTCCATCATAGTCACTTAAGAGTATGTTGTTGGAGACATTGTATTAATAGTACATTGTGCTCGTGTGTGTATGGATGTGGGTATACAAGACTATTCCCAAGACAGGGACTTCAATTCTCCAGGTTGAGAGGCCCCTGTAACAGACAATGAAAGCATTGCCAAATGTCTTATGCAGTATGACACTGCATGACATTTTCCTGTGTGAAAAGCATATGAAAGGTCATATTTTTTCACCCAAGCTCAACTTCGGTCGTCTACTGCTTAGATTCTGAGCTGCTCAGGCTGCCTGGATGTTGGAAAAACACTGATTATGTATTAAGGTATCACACCTCTGCAGCTGGTTTGCTGTTGTGCAGTGATTTTCCACAACATTGCCATGTATCTATCTGACTGGCCTCACTCACTGAGCAAGGAATGTGAAGCCTCTTTTTGGAGACTGTTTCATGCTGTGGGGTTGGGGCTGTCTCTACATGGAAGTGTACTTACGGCCTCCAAAATTCTTACCATGTCTGTGGTGATGGTGTAGCATTTCTGAATCCTCTCTGTGTGTCCCTTATCCTAGCAATGTCTGGTGCTTATCATTTTCTCTTTTTCCTGCATGCCAATTAATTCATCTCTGAAATCTGCCTCCTCAACATGTGAAAATCCTTCAGTTGCTAATCCACCAAAGAAGCTAAGTGTATTTTTAGAAATCCCAGGATCTTACTTGTTCCACCAGTGGATTTAAATTTTTAAAAGCTAGATGATGTCTATATTGAATTGTGCAACTAAGTCTTCCTCTTCATAAAACACAATACTGAATATTCATTTTTTATCACTATAATATGGAAATACAATAATTAATACAATATTTTGACAGTTGCACAATGATAAAACTTGGGAAGATAAGAGCTGAGTATTCAGGTCTGAACAACAGGCAGGTGGGTAAGCATTTAGTCCTTTGAAGCATGAAGTCACTTGAGTGCAAGAATAACCTTACTGATTCAGACCAGAAGTCCACCGAGCCAGGTCCTCTCTCTTTAACAGTAACCAACAGAAAATAGAGAAAGCAAAACCCGAGCATATTCCCCTGGGTGTACCTGTTGAGCTTTCAAACACGCATGGCTTAGACTTGAGTGTCTTGAGCTAGAGTGTCTTTCCATGCCTAGTAACCCCTTGTGGATTTATTTTCCATCCAAAAATGTGTCTAAAAGTTCATTGAATTCATGTAAACTTTCCTGTACACAGTACCCAGAGACAATGAGTTCTGAAGTTGAACTACTTCTCATTCAACAAACTACCTCTTTTTTCTTGGACCTGCCCTCTGGACATTTTATTTGATGCATCTACTTTTTAAATTATGATTTTCTAGACCTCTATCACATCCTCCTTTGTTCTTCCAGGCTGCAGATTTCTGGTGTATTTACTGTTTTCTTGCCCAGATGCTGCTTCTGCCTTGAATGGTGTTGCTATTCTCTGTGTTATTCTCTGTACTTGGTTTCACTGTATCTTCCTGGAAACAGCACATAGTTGTGATGAGTGATTGCTGCTTGAACAAAGATTTCTCATTCATGCATTAAGTGATTCCTCTTCATTTCCATTTACATGAATAAGTTTGAATCTTAATCTTTGCTCTCATTTAAAACTCTATTTATTTTCTATTGGGTTTGTTTGTACCTATAGTAGTTCTTGGCACTGCATTCTTGAGAAATGGAATCTTCTCCCTTTTCTGTGACTCTTTTTCAAGAGGTTTGAGTGTCTGAATCCACCAATACTGAGCCAGAGTTTACTATTGCTTTCAGACCGCGTATAAGCCATAATCAACAATTTTGAGCTGCAATTAAGAATGGTCCATTGAGTCCAGTGAAGAGAAAGAAATACAAAATGGAAGATAGAAATACTATAAAATTACATTGCTTCACTGAGCAGGCAAGGAAGCTTATTGCTGAAAAAAAGATAATGTACATTAGCAAACAGCTAAGTGCCCAGGAGATAAGAAATAAAGAATTTTAGTCTTTTCTTGGCAATGTGGGTTTCTTTGTAATGAGTGGTAGCGATCACTTCTTAGCATGGAGAGGGAGCTAGCAGTAATATTTGACTTTGTTTCTGTGTTGTGGTTTGCAATATTTGTTACAGAATAATCATAATTCAGATTGGATCAAAGATAAGTTTAATGAACCAGGGACTTCATCAAGATTTTGCATTCCATATCTTGCCACTGGATTAAAAGGACTTTCATGTTCTTTAAGAAGAAAATGTGTCAGCCCTCCATAGGACAGCCTCAGAATCCCAGTTGGACTTGGTACCATAGGGCCAACATTACATGAAGCAACAACAATCTTTATCCCTTCCACTTTGCCTGCATCTCCACTTCAAAAAGGTTTAATGATTCACATATTTGTGCTTAGCTGTGCAAACTGATTTATTTTTTTATCCTTTTTTTTCCTCTGTACAGTACTTTGTAACTGTTGGGTTTGAATGTTCTTTGAATTTTCTTTCTCTTACCCCCTTACAAAAATAATATTCAAGTGTTATAGGTATGTGTGTGTATATATATACATATGTATGTTTTTAACTTTTACTTGAGAGCTAAATTAGTAAAAACCATTTTGTTCTACTTCTTCTGTCAGGAAACAGCTGTTGTCTTTTGCTTTGCAGTCCAGCCTGATTTACACTGGTGTGCAATGGGAACTTGAGTGAATAGGAGGGTCCCAGGAGAGCCCTGGGAGACTAGGTTCATTTTGCTGCTGTTGACAGAAGAATAGGAAGGATCAGGATGGAGACTGCTGTTTCTGAATGATGATGTCCTTGCACAAAGAACCTCTTCAGGACTAGTTGCCACCCAGTATTTACCAGTCAACATTTGGTGTCAGAATCAGCAGTCAGTCTGGCTTTCTGGAGCTCTGTTGGAGGCAATGTAGGACCAATGATGATCCATTTTCACCTTCTACAACCTGTTACTGTACTAGTCAAGTTGCCTATGGCTCAACGCTACAACACCTTATAAGAATACAAGTACTGTATTCTGCAGTCCTTCCCCAGCCAATCTAAGTCCCCTGAAAATATAAGACAAGTCAGGTCCAGGATTGTTAGTGAGAAAAAGTACATTTTGTGAAGGTTCTAATAAAAACTGTAATGATCTCATGGAAGCTGGTAAAAATTGCTCTGTACTTCTGTTGGACTTTAAAAGAGAAACATCAAACTACTGCATTTTATAACTTGTTTGGGTGAAGAAAAGTGAACTAGGTGATTGTATGACTGCACAGAAGCTGCTTTCATGCCAATTGACAATAGAAATTAGCTAGGAAATTGCTCAAAGAGCTGGAGTTTAGTTACACAAACTTAAACCTAGAAGAACATTCTGTGCTGTATGAAGGAAAACATATCTGTAACATTTGGTACAAGCGAACATTAGTCAGGGTAATTAAATTCAGTGTTTTTTAAAGAATAATAGATGTTTTACTTCAAGTGCTTTAGCAAGCACAGAAATGGGAGGAAAAGAATATTCGTCTACCACGTTTTCTTCTTTCATGTGTTTGGGTATGTTAATTTGCCAGTATCAGGGAAGTGGCTAGCTGAGCAAATTCTCTTGATTTCAGGTAGTTTTCAAAAGCAAGTTACTGCCCTACGAAGATAAACCACGGTTTTGAAAGTTGTACAAGTTAAAAATAGAACTGACTGAGAAACGATTTTCAGTTCCAAGAGAAGTATTGATCTATTGTTTACCTTGGAAATCATATAGATTAAAAAAAAACCCAAAACAACCAAAACCCCACACCCCTCCCCTGTGCTATTTCCAGAAGATTGACATTTTTCATTGCAAGGCAAATTCTCGACAACCCCACATAGGGAGAATTGAAAGAGAAGTTGTAGAAAGCTGTTTTCCTGTATTTCCTGCTTTTCAGGGACTTGAAGAGCCAGATACACATCAAAATGCTGAGGCCAGCAGGAATGCTGTGATGCCTGCTGGGGCAACCAAGCTCTACAGCCTGCCACCTGAGGGTGGGACTGGGACCTCTGAGACAGGTGAGACAGTTCTTCCAGTCAGATTTAGGACACAGGGATTTAAGTACCTTTTGGAATCTTCAATATCTATGTCCTCTGTGCAGCCAAGCAGGACTCTGCAGCTGCTTGATAAAACCCTTACAAGCTAACCCACTCACACCAAATCCCCAGTTAAAGTGAAAGCAGTAAGGTAACCCACACTGGTAAGCGTATGGCCTGTGCTGCATCTGAGAGAAAAGTTTCTCCACTGTTTCATTTTGTTATTTTAAATTGTGACTGTAATATTTATTTAGTTTTTATCTTTATGAAAACATTGTGTAAATGTAATAGCTTTGTGATCATCGACATTTTGAAAATGCTGAAAAACAGTTTGGCCTTGTGGGACTGAAGGGATTTATATTGACTACCAGCTCTTGCAGTAGCATCACTTTGGCTGATGCCTCACAAAATCATCTGATTACATGACAAAATACTGAAAACTGTGATTTCTCCTTATGCAATATTGAGTATTCCCCTCAAGTTTATGGTAGTTGGCCAGGTCTCTCCTTTTACTTAGGAGCTTGTACTATATCAGCAAAACCCCAAAGCAAAGCATTTCACACAGAATTCAGAGATGCATGATAGCAGATTGGCCTTTTATCTCTCTTCAGGTGTTTGTAGAAGCCAGGCACAAGCTAACTCACAGTATAGCAGAAGTATGTGATATTTATTCACGTAGATACATAAGAAGAAAAAATTCTGCTCTACCAAATTTACTATTTAAATTAAACCAGTAACAGTAGGAATACTGACAATAGACCATGCTAGATAAGATGGGGTGATTGTGGTAAGTGCTTTTGAAAGTAATTTTATTAAAAGAAATGGATCTTATAATTAATTCTCTGTTGTGTGTGGCATATTCTTTTTTTTTTTTTTCCGAAGCAATTATTCTTCACCTTTCTGTTTTTAATGGGCAGGCGAGAGAGTGGGCGTAGATCGTGCTACGGTGGAGGTGAATGGAGGAAAGCTCATTTGTTGGAAGCAGTATTTATGTTGGGATCAGGTCAAGTTACAGAAATCATCCTGGCAAGTGGAACTTGTTCTCATGCAACCCAGTTTTGTGAGGAAAAAGTCTTTGAATTTTGTGTATTGCATGCATCTTGTTAGAGAGTGAGTTGATGCCTTCTATATTTGGCCCTCTAACAGTACACTGATGGTTCAGAAAGGAGTCAGGAGAGGTGTGTGCAGCAGTCTTGTTTATAAGGGCAGATTAAAATGTCAGGTTTTCCAGCAAAAGAAGTAACAACAAAGTATTTAATAGAATATATGTAGTGTTACACAGGACCATTCTGTTAATCAACTAGAAAGTGAAAAAGAGTCATCACTTGAGATTGAAACAGCAAAATCACAAAATAGGGAAGTAATTTTTTTGGAGACTGGGTATCAGAGGGAAAAGCAGGTACTTGGTTAGTAGGCACTAGTTTATTAGAAAATGTAGAATCTGTAAGTAGCAGTTCCAAAGAGATGAATCAGACAGTGTCAGCTAATGAATACCTGCAGATATCTTTTCTATCCTATATTTAAAATCAATTCACCTTAGTACAAAATGTGAGTGGAACTTGAAAAGATTTTTGCGTAGGCAGGTCTGAGTGTGAGATTGAAGCAGTATGCTTATGTCCTTGTCTGACACTATATAAGGTTAATCACTGAAAGAGGTCAAAACTGATGTCTCTCTCATAATTTCAGATATTACAATTTTTATGGTAAACTGTTTTAGAAGGATTTTAGAAATAAATATTGATGTAAGTATGTAAATTCACACAAGCAAAAAATGATAAATATTTGATGATCAAAAATAAAAAAAACAGACTTGAAGTTTCACAGAAAAATAGAAAATTATTGTAACAGAACTGGATAGAGGAGAGATATTTCAAAATCGCAGTGAATTTACTAAAGGAGGATTTTTAATGAAGGAGCAGAATAGTGAAGTGAGCATGACTGTGGCTGAAGATTTTTGAGACCTGTGAATTTAAAGCTGCTTCTGGACTTTATTATATTCTTGCTGTGTTCCGTAAACTTATTTTGGCATTCAGAGCCAAGGAGTGGAAGAGAAACTTGTTTGTTAAAAATTATGATTATGGAGAACCATAAATGACTACTCATTACTGAACTCTGGGAGAAGATTAGTCAGCATGCAGCTGTCATTGACCTTGAAAAGCAAAGAAGACACAGGACTTTGTGGGAGTCAGGACGAACTCTATCATGACTTGACTGACATCCACCTACTCCTGTAGATGCATTTTAGATGCACATTCTGTCTTCCTTTGGAAATCAATCTTTTTGGACCCCTGCTTCCTTAAAATGCAGCTAAATTGCTCTGCAGGAAGAGGATATGCTAGGAGGAGCAAATGGGATGTTTATAAAATCATTTGTGTTACAGAGCAGTCAGGAGACAGAAAAATACCCTCGTCAACTATTATGAGTTTATTAAACACCTAATGATTGACTGTGACATTGATTTTAATATGCAAATTAGGGTACACATTTTTAGTGTCAGGAGAGAAGAATGACAATGAGAACTGATGATTAAAAATCTCATACATGGCTGGGAAGGAAAGGTATTCTGCTCTCTATTATAGATACGGCTAACAAAATGTATAAAGAGCAAAACTGAAGAAGAAATATGTATGCCGTGTTTTATGAAGAGGAATGAGGCATGGTATGAATACAAAACCAAAAATGTAAGAATTATTGTCTTTGAACTAACATGTATGATATACATCTTTGAATGAAATAAGCTTAGTATAAAGTACAGGGTGTTTCAAAAAGATGGACCCATTTGAAGGTCCATTTCAAATAGGTCCATCTTTTTGAAACACCCTGTATCTGTAGCCTCATTACATTCTGTAGATATCAGTATTCAAGTGTCAGAATAAGTTACAGTGGAAAAAAATTGCCTTTTAATTTTCTGGTCTATGTACTGTAACTATCCACAGAAATGTTATTGGTTCCTATTAGGATTTAGATGATCTGAATTTATTATGCTGTCCTGTAAGTTTGCCAAATATGAATTGCTGTAAAGTCAAATTGAATTTGATTGCTTTCAAATATCTCAAAAAGTAGAAGTGTTGGAAATTATATTTTTTCTTTGCTGCTAACTGGAATTGTTTTGAGAAACTTTAAGCAAATATATGTAAATGTCTTTTATGACATGATAAATGAATTGCACAAAGCTTCGCTGTTCAGTATAGGGTAATTAAGATTAACTTGGATCATAGCTAGCTGTCACCCTTCTGCAGAGTGGAGCAGAGGCTCATGCATTCTGTGATGGGATGATCCTTATGGTCAGGGCAGCAAGGACTATGCGCCTTCCTAGCCACAAGTCACTGAGATGGCAGCACCCTGTTTTCAACAAGCTGGTCATTTGTACAGGGCAGGCTTGATTTCCTCCCCCTTCAAGGGTCATGGACATGGGCATCAACTCCAGGAGAAATGGGAACTCAGTTCAGAGAGAAAGGCACTTCTGCTCCCTCCTGTAGGACACTGACTATGCTGCTTATTGCAGTTTGTGGCTAAATATCAGTGTCTCTTCCTAAGAAAGAGCTCTGCACATTTGCCAGGCAGATGGTGACTGCTACAGTTAGAGTATATGATTCCATTTAGCGTATTTCCACAGATGTTTGTGGGCAATGCAAAATATGTTGTACTTTTCATGAGATTTTTCTATTACCCAGTAAAAATTGCCCTACTGGTTGTGGAGTGAGAACAGAAATATCTCCTTCAAAGGTTTTAAAGACTCAACTGCTGTATTGTTTGAGAAAAAACATCAAAGAAAAATTTCATGTTGGAGCTAGGATGAGGGACATCTGTATTTAGACTGTATATTTTGAAGCAATTTTTTATTATTTTATATAAAGTATCTGTTTTAATGATGGGCTGTCCATCACTAACACGTTGCTGTACAGCTAACATGTCCAGGATTTATAGCTTCCTTTGCTGCTTTTTATGCCACCAGTGGGACTCCATATATTCTGTGGCATGCCTCTAATTAATTAGTCTTTATACATCCTATTTGGGGACAGACAGAGGAACCTAATATATTATTACTAACTAATGAGCAAATTCTACTTTCTGATGATTAAATTTTCAAAAGTAATTTGAAATATAGATTGTACGTCCTTCACAGGGAAATCATCAGATGGACTTCATTAATTAATCAGCAACATTCAGTGCATAGCATGGCTATGCAGGTGCTAGAGTAAAATAACCATTATTTGAAGTTGTTTTTCACATTTTTCCTTGATTCATAGGAAAATGATCAAGGGCTTATTTTCTCAGTGATCTTAGCTCCATTTATAAATCAAATCCCATACAGAAGGAAAATGCCTCAACCTCAGCAATTGTACTGTTAATCTGGATCACCTAGACTGATCTTGCCTCAAGTTAGTACAGCTTATTAGACTGTGTGGATGTGGATTGCATCTGTTTTGTTGCTGCAAGTCATATGTTGGTTTCTTGTAATTCCCCTCCTTCCCCATATAACAAGAAAGACAGGCAATTTCTCCCACAATTCAGTCTTGGAAAAGAAGTTGTGGCTTAGCTTATTGCAGTGAAGAGAGTTGTGTACTACCTCTTTAGAAATCTTTGTGCCAGATACGTCCAGTGCCAGATTCAACCAGTGGTACTGCCCTTTTTGGGCTCAGATCTCTGAGTGCTGTCCTGCAGTGCAAAAATAACAGCCTAACTCTTGCAGTGAAGACAGACTCCCCACTTTGTGCTTTCTCTTGTGTCTGAAAAAGTAAGGAACCAAACTTTCCCTCCTTCCTTCCTTCCCTCCTTCCTTCACTATGGTAGGTCTCAGGGTTTGGAGTTGCTCAGTGGCTGATACAGCAGAAGTACATTGCAGGGGCTGAGGCATAAAAGTAGCACAGAGTAAGGTCAGACACTTCCTTGCTGTGCTGTGGTCAAAAGAAAGTACTAAACTTTACTCTATAAAGCATTATCTCAGATTTCTGATACTCACGATCCTTCAATCTGGAGGACTAGGACCTCAAACTGGCACTGAAATGGTGGTGGAAGTTCCCACCATAGAAGTCTTGTCTGCTTCATTGTTTTGCAGGGGTTCTGTTGACACAGAATGCTTCAGGACCAATTCTAAGGAAGTAGCAACAAGACTGGTGAAGCTCCCTCCTTCCCCTTTAATCCCACTTGCTGACAGGGAACATCTGCAGTCGAATATGAAATTTGTGCTGCTGATTATCCATCTGTGTACTGTTGTTGAAAGTCACGTGGTTAGGGACAGAAATTAATATGAACAGAAACATTCTAAGTAAAGAAAAACTTGGAATTAGCAGATGTGAGTTTTAATCCTGGCTCTAGATTACTCTTAATCAAATAAGGTAAACAAATTAAGTTCATTGAGAATTAACACAAAGTCTCTATGGATTGAAATTCTCCTCTGAATTTTGCCCACCTTCATGACAGTGAGACAGATGGAGATGGCAGAGATCACACTGACACAAAAGACTAGCATCATCCCTCAAGAGGAAAGGATGACTCTCATGCTGGGAAGTGTGCTGTAGAGAATAGTTTTTAGACCCTAGAGATGGCTGCTTCTCAAAGCAGTCATTGGAACACCAGGAGAAACAAGTCTTGAATTATCCTGATCCAGGACTGACTTTAGAATGTTACGCTAAATAGCCACAATACAATAATTATCATGATACACTCAGATTTAGCCCCTTCCCTGCAATAATGAGCAAGTACATAAAAGTCAAGAAACTAACTTCCAAGAAATTAAAAGGAACGGCCAAAAGGAAAAAAAAAAACATGTTTGTGGCATAACATGGAGATTGCCTAAATATAATATATTGGAACCTCAGAATAAATGTATTTTATTTATGGAAAAAGAAAACTTGGAAAATAACTCCAAATAAGTCTTCAATGTTAATCAGAGTAAACAGGGATTACTAGGAGTTCAAAGACCTAAAATGAACATCATATTCAAATGGGAAAAGAACATAAACTAGTTAAATGTAAAATGAATAAGGCAGGACAAAAAAAAATACTTTGGGGAATAATTTTCTAAAGGCATAAAAATTAAAAATATACTTATTTGTCAAACATATTAGGAAGCCTACCAGAAAGAATGTGGGGCCAATAGATGATCATGGTTTAATAGGAGTGCTCACAGGGCAAAAATACAGAAAAATTAAACCAATTCTTTTCACTTATTTTCAGTGAGCGTCACCACCAAGAAGACATTGAAACCAGAGGGCTTTGTGTTACATGGATCAGAAACAAAGGTGTCAAAAGGATAAGATTTAGAAGAAATAGATGCAGTAAATGCACACAAAAACTTGGGTGTGTTAAGGGAACATAAACATGAAAATGAAAACTTTCAGCTATGCTATGGCATCTATTGATTAAATCAGATGTGGTAGTAGATGAGAGTGAAATGGCAGATATAAATCCAACTTTTAAAAAAGGATTTAAGTGGAATGGGGAATTCAGAAATCTTTGGACAATCTATAAATTTGGTAGTGTGTGAACTGTTGGAAGCCATCCTAGAACTAATAGACACAAGAGTAAGTACAATATAATGAGGAAGAACCAACACAGCTTTTGAAAGAGGATTAGTACATTGCAAATCTATCAGAGTTGTTTGATCGTCACTGAATACACAGAAGAAGTGACCCCACTGATACTCTGCCAAAAAGGTTTTTGACAAGGTCCTTTGGTGAAGGCTTTTAAAGAAATTAAGTTGTGGTATGATAGGGGAGAAGGTCCTCTGCATATTAATAACTATTTAAAAGCTAGGAAATGGAAAGTGGGAATAAATGGTGAAATTTCACAAGGGAGGAGGGTGACAATGGAATTTCTTAGGCATCTGTGCTGAGGTCTTTAATGTTAAATATACTAATAAATAAACATTATGTAATTAAAATGTGTGTATGTGTGCATGTAAAATACATATGTATTTATACTCATGTTTATATATACAGATGAGAACAGGACATGAAATTTGTATTCTGTATCTACAGTTGCAAAGTAAAGCACACAAGAAAACCTATCCTCACTATACTCCCAGAGTGAAAGGATCTAAGTCAGTATTACACTACCATGGAAGACAGAGAGCTCAGAGTCACTGAAGATTGTTCTGTAAACACATTGGCTCAGTGCTCAGCACTGATAAAAAAAGCAGACAGAACATTAAGAACTACTGGGGGATACAAGAGTGATATTTAATGTTTTGCCTTCTATGTCACTGTGAATAATCATAGTTCATCTACATCCAGAGTACATTTGTGGAGGTCTGAGCACTGTTCCCTGCATTTTAAAAAGAGTATAATATCAATATTAAAAACATTATAGCTGTCTCTTTTGATAGATATATATACTATATCTGTTACATGCACAAGGTGATAAGGACTGCTGGGGTATAGAGCAGCTCCTATACAAGGAATTTACTAGCCTGGTGTGCTTCATATAGGAAGGGAGAGGGTTGACAGAACAGAGATGGAGTCAGGCAGGAAGTTTCAGACATACACTTTTTCATTCAGGGCAGAATTAGTCTTGGAGCTCACCGAGATGTTTGAAGTCCAAAAGGCTTGAATAGCAATTGCAAAGCAGATATATGGAGACATATCAGTCAGCAGTGGTGGGTACAGCCTCTGGCTGAGAAAAGGCAAAGCCCACGGTCCCACAGCAGTGTAACTCCATTTATCAGCACTTCCATGGTCCAAAGTCAGATGTGTCCTTCCTCCCTGCATCCCTGTTGTGCTGGCATCAGCATATATCTGATGCTGTGATGAGCTGTTTCAGGTCTCAGAAATAAAGGACAATAATCTCTTAGTTGTAGGGTTGCTTTTCTGTCATCTCTGTGTGCTGAAGTGATTCATCACAGAGGCTGGTATGTGCCAATGCCTGGACAAAGGGTGGGTAGGACACTGTGTCTGGGGACCAGGGTGGTGTTCTGGTTTATATTGGCTTCATGTGCCTTATAACTGCACCCTGAGCTGGGAGCAGGATGTGGAGGAAGTCACTCTCTCTGTTCTTACACTTCTTGTCTAAGCACTTTGCACAGGCTATTACCAGGAGCAGGGAGGATGGGGTCTCATTTGACTTGTTTATATTCTTATGACTTGTATCATTTTGTTGGTACATCTCTGTTAGGTTTTGCTTCCTGCTGCTGAGAATGCAAGCCAGACTTTTTCCATCTTGGAGAAATAGCTGCAAGTCTTACTCCAACACAGATAAATTCATTCTAGGCCAGTGCAAATGGCTGAGAAAGTTTTCCAGACAGTTGGTCATAACTTTCACCCCACATGGGTTGTTTCAACTGTGGTCAGAAGGGACAAGTACGTGCAAGATTCTCATGCTCTTATCTAAACATAAGGCTACAGTTTTCCCTTTCATGGCCCTGATTCTATTAAGGGTAACATACAACATTTCGGGTCAGATTTGGCTGATCTTGGGAAACATGTCTCAAAACTGTTAAATCATACATTGAATTCTCTCTCCCCTGAGAGAGCCATTGTTATTTACTTTGTACCTGAGTAGGACACAACAGACCTGCAGGAGTGTCACATAAACTGAGCTCCAGGCTTCGGAGGCGTGTGCCACTGTGTGCCATACACAGGTGATGGTGGACCCAGCCCGACTTATTGACCCATTTGTGGCCCAAAATAGTGTAATCTTACAGACAACACCCAGCAGATAGAAGCATTTGCTGGCTAATTGGTGGCTTATGAAAAACGCATTTGGGAAGAAACCACACACTTTACATACAGGTATATCTGCAATTAATAAGAGAAGTGGGAATACATTGAAGAGCTGCTTGTTGCAGACTATTGTCTGGTCTTGTCTGAGAGCCTGGAAAGTTCAGAAAGCCTCTGCAATTTCTAGTTTGCAAAATTAAATAAATAAAAGCTTTAGTTGAAATGATAGTAACTATCTTGGTATCACTCAGCTATTACAATCTTCTCAGAAAGGCTGACGTCTCTGAGAGGAAATACTGCTGCTTTGCATGAAATACAGTGGTTTAAAATCAACATCAGTATTCTAGCTGTGTTAGAGACAAAATACTAATTTTCCAATCCTTGGTATATCATAATTTTGCATAATTATGTAGTATTCAATGCAATAAACATCAATTTTTCAATAACAGAGAGATTTTAAACAGACTGAGGTAGGAAATGAGTGTTTGCACAGGCCACTAGATTTGTCTGAAACCATGTGCACCTTTTTCTGGTCTCTTGTTTCCATAAATAATAGAGTGACAGCTTCATGGGTTCCAGAGAATACATGGTACATATAAATGTCAGACAGATAAATTCAAACACTCAATTTTTCTGTAATGAATAGCTCAGCATAAGGTTTTTATAGTTCTAAATAAAACTCATAATTTCATTTGCCTGACGTTTTAAATGAGTCTCAGGGTACTGTGACAAAAAAGGGGGAAAAAAACAGAAAAAGGAAAAAAAGGGGAGTCTGCTCATCCCTCCTGAACAACAACAGTTGCTATGTGTTTAGCAGAAGGTTTCCTGAGTAAGACAGTGCCATTTGGTGGAAATATTTAACTGATTTCTACTATTGGTGGCAAAATTTAACTTACTGTATCTTATACCAAGCCCAAGTAACAACTTTAATACCAGAATAATTTTTTTCTGACTGCTGAGTGTGAAGAGATAAGGACAGTAAGCTTGAATGTTTCTCACAGAACAGAGCCAGGTTATAAGGCATACTAGGATGAAGGATAAAGCAGAAACCATGATAACATCATCTTGTCATCATGCATTAGTAATCTTCGAGAAGTAGTTCTCTCCTTCTGATCTACTACCCCCAACTCTTTTTTTCCAGTGGAGGTGTGGACTCCAAGTTGGCAGTGAAAATCTGACTGGAAACAAACGTGTTTTCCTTATATATATTCCTGGATTCCTTTGAAAGGAAATATGGATTTGTGATAGCCAGTCCACTTAGTGTATTTCCTCATACTTTTTAATGCTAACATTTAATGATTAAATAAGATGACTAACTTTCTATGGAACCTCCTGGAAAGTGGGGAGAGGAATATGGGAACTTGTTCAGTGAAGAAAACAACAGAACTGGCAGACAAGGGGGTGAGGACCCAGGGCTGGGCTCCTGCAGGGAGGCCAGCACAGTGGAGAGGTGTTACAAACAGATAGACATCAGAAATAATGGGAAGGAAACTTTCTGGGGACCAAGGGACTATGCAGTGCTTGGGGTACCTCAGAGAGTCACTGTGTTTGTTAAAAGTGGTCCTAGAAGCAGAAATACCATGGTCAGGGAAAGACTGGTTTGTAGACTTTAATTTGTACTCTGAGATAGCATCATTGAGGCTTTTTTTCTGTTCAAAAGCCCTCATTTCTGCTCTAGCAAAATGCAGGGTTTGATTTTTTTTTCTTTTTCTAGCTGGAAATTCTTTTAATCTGTTTTGGGGAGCTCACTTTAAGAAGATGATCCATGTAGATCCTCCTCAAAACTCTAGCAGACTTAGAAGTCCTTCACATACTCATCTTTGCATGCTATAAATTGCTTCGCTAGTTGGCATTGCTAAATACATCTCATACATAACACACAGATGTGATAGTTGCAACTGATTAGCGACTGTGAAGTTATGATATCTAGTTGGGTCTGTACAAAGCAGAGGAACTGTTTCAAACCCTGTTAGACAGACGGGAGTTTTAGTAGGAAATCATGATCCTAGGAGTCTCTTTCCTTTTTTTTGGAAATGTTTGCTCTTAGTGTCTTCTTAACACAGAGAACTCAGGGCATGTTCTGTGAATGGCCACAGAGAGATCTCTTGGTTTCTTCCTTGCATCGTCATATACCAACAAACAATGTTTTGAGAAGGAGTAAGAATAATGATGAGATATTGCCATGTTGTAGATGAAGAGAGCAGAAAGGAAGCCCTGTCTGTGAAATTAAAAAAAAAAGACATTTAGAAAATAAACTAACCAAATTTCTATGTATACATAGAAATGTTCCATAAAGCCAAACTGGCTATTGTACCACCTGCTTTTAATTTTTGGACAAAACTCTCAGTACTGCCTAACATTCCTAAACCAGGGCCTCTGAGAGTTCACTTATAAAAGCAAATAAACCAATTCAATGTTTCAGTGTACAACATTCTCCCCTTTATAAATTATTTGTGGGCCAAAATATGTCCATGGAAGCTAAAAATAGATCTTCTCCCCATGTGTTAAAATGAGCTCCAGTGTCACCCACAATAAAGTTTGGGATGATACCATCTTTGGCATACTGGCACATTACTTGTGTAGCAAAGGCACAGCTTATTTGTAATAAATTTATTGTAGAGATTCTTTTCTTACTGCTGGCAGCACTTTCATCTGAGTTATATCTTTGGAGAAACATCTCCTGGTACCTCTGACTTGGTGAGAGGAACTAGAGCCATTTAATGTGTTTGTGAGCCTAAGACAGACAAAACCAAAGTCAGAAAATGTAGATTAGCATTAAAGGATGATATTGTCTAAGAACTTTCTAAAAGCTGACACTGTTAAAATAGTGGTGTTTGCCATCCTGTCTTGTGCAGCATTGATTGATTCAGTAACAGATACTAGGTCTGCATGAGTTGTTCAGTGTAGATTGAACATGCAAGTTGGAGGAAGTTTTGAGTCTGAGTATGAGGCTTCTTACAAGTATGTCAATGTTGAGTTGGTGATGGTAATACCTGAGTGTTTTTGACATTTTCTGCCACCTCTTCTAAACAATACATTTATTATAAACATTTTATATAACACATAACATAAAAATAACCTATACCCTTTGTCTCTGGTACTTCAGAATGCTGATTCTCCAAGAGAGACAGATGAGTATTTGGCCTCCTACTAGTAAAAAGAAGGCTGCTTTCAGAACAGACCTTGTACTTCCTATCTTATTTCTCTTTTTTCCTGGTATTATTGAATTCATCAGGTGCATGTTTTGCATGATTCCCATGACTGATTTGTGTTTTGTATTGTTTCTGTCTCTGGAATTTAGAATGCTTGGACTAAAGTTTGATGTACATTTCCAAGAATAAACAAAGACAAAAGCAAAACTGATGCAACAGTAACTGAGTGAAAAACTACTATTCAGGAGGTAACTCAGAACTTCAATGTGTTAAAATTGAGAGCTTTCCAAGTGAGAGGTTAAAAAACCCTAACCCCAACTTTGGTGCACAAATTAATGCAATTTAATACAATATTTTAATGAGGTGACAAAAACTGCATTAAGAAAGAGGATCTGATAATTTATGGTATTTATTGGTGTTTATGGGGGTTGTATAAGAAATGGATGTAGAAAGTATGAGGGTGATAGAACACAATCAGATAAAAAATTGACATTGTCCAGACCATATTGGTCTTGGTTGGAGAGAAACTAGAGTTGACGTATTCCAATATGATGGCTGTAAGAAAGGAAGCAAAACCACCCAGAGATGCTCAAAGATCTGTACACAGGAGTTCTCAGTGGTGGTTCCAGCCTCCACCTTTGGAAAGATACTTGAGCCATAACATGAAGAAACATGGCTAAAGATGAGAAATGTTGAGAGCTGGACTAATTTTCACCTCCTTGTAATTTCATGGAGATGATGTTTCAGTGTATTCATGTTGAACAATCACCCAAACTCATAGGCCATTGGTCAACCAAAGGATGCCTTACACTGTCAAGCTACACAGATTCAAAAGTGCTATATGCATATTTTACAAGCCACTAGATGACTGTATGTTAATAAAGCCATCAAAATGCTATTGTTATTGTTATTTGTAGACACCACATAATGTGCTACTTTGTGCTGCTGTTAAAGAGAAGTATAAGCTTGAGAAAGGTTGTGCCCTGCAGGTACATTTAGAACCAATGCAGTGTATAATATCCCCTAAAAATAATACAGGCAAGAACAAAATAAAGGCAAACAGAGCAGGATGTGATTGTGGTGTAGAAAGTGCTCTGTGGAACAAAGGCTCACACAATGACAACCTTTCCCAAGGCGAACTTTATTACTACATCTCTCTCAGGGAGCATAATGGTGAATAGCAACTGAGGGTGGTGAGGGTGAGGGTCTTGCTGGTGCTTTACAAGATCAAGCCTCAGGCTTGTAACAGTATTGTAGGCTGCAGCGTCTCGGATCACTGCTGGGGACTAGAGTCACATTGATGTGCAGAGGGCGGGGTAGAAGGGATGAAATCCTTCCATTTAATAAGCTTGTTTGACATCAGCAATTATCAGCTGCCCGCTGTCTGTGAAGTGTTTCCTCTGTTTCAGCAGCTGGGGTGGTGTGTTCCCGGCTTGCTGCAGTGCAATGATTAGATTGCTGACTCTAGCCAGCTAACGCTGAGATGCTGCAGGCTGAATGATAACTATGGCAGACAGAAATGGTTATTCCTAAAGTGCTCCTGAGAGTCTCGTTGATTTATTTATTTATTTTCCCTCTCACTGCTTGCTGGTAGGAGGCTTGTAACGGGTGCAGCATCAACAATCACTCTAGGTCAAGCTGCATTAGCCCTAGTGCTAACCCTCTAAAAGATTCAGATTTATGAATTCAATTATGGGAGTTTACAGCCTGTTTAGCTTTGTTGTTGCTGTTATTATTGTTATTTATTCCTGTCTGTGTTTAGCTGCACTCCAGCCCATTTCAGGGTAATTAGGGAGGTTCCTTTTGGTAACATTTAGGATGAACAATATGACAACAGGACTGCAACATAAATCTTTCCTCCTGTCCTTCCCCCATCTGACAGCTGTTGGTGTGAGCCTTTGGGCGCTGCATGTTTTGGTATTCTTACTTATTTGCAGCTTTGACTGCATTATATAACTTTGTTCTTTTTCCACAAATAATTCTGATACTAAACAGTAAAGAAAGCATTTGCTTTATCTAATTGTTACCTTGATGTTATAGAACACATCTTAGCAGAAGCAAGATAAGAACCTCTACACTTATAATTTTAAAATACTGCTGTTTCTGTTCTCTATACAAACTCATAATTTGATGGTTTAGGGCTGACTCATGATTTTCTTATGCTTGGGAATGTTGAGAGTGACTATGACTGTACAAAAGGCAAAGAAACAGATAATCAGATTTGTGATGTGTGCAGAAAAACTCTGCAACTTTGAAGATGTTCAGCAAAATACCCCAGGAGAGCAAGTGAGTTACAGTAAGCAGATTATCTTGGAACAAATTATCTGATATCTAATTGAATTTCCTACCATGTCTCCCATCAATCTTGTGAGCTGAAGACTACCTGTAGTGTGTTCTGTGCTTGATAACAATTACAGCTAGTGATTAATTGTCAGATAAAAAGCAGCTGAAAGAATATATATGGAGGCATATTATAGACAATATTGCTACATTTTTCTTGTTGCAGCTCTGTTGTTGCCAAACAGCCATGTAAACTGTTATTGTTCAAGTCAGAGAACATTTTTAATCTGTCAGGAAAGCCATATTAAGGCAATTTAGGTAATGATGGCCTACTGTTAGGGAAAAAAAGTTGCGTTTTTTTTCAGTTTTTTCATGTATTTATATGGTATGAGCCTTTTCCTTCCCTTGGTCCCCTTTTACATTTATAAATTGTCACTCTAATGTTTTCTAACTGACTAAGATCTGTTCTTGATGCCATTCTCTGCCTCCTTGATCAAAATATTCTATATCTACCTAATGAAATTCACCTGTATACTCAATTCCAACTTCGTGTGAATTAGTTCAATGAAACCTGGGACTACACCCATTTCCCTCCCAAATTAAAAACAGTGGGTGGAAATTGAAAGGTTGGAGATATGTTGTGCTTCACTTTTGCATTTTTTCATCCTTTTTTATTTTGGATAAGAAAATAACAACAAGTCCAAAGCACAAACTGGCTAAACCTTTTCTATGTTTCTTTCCATATTCTTACATGATGCTGTGAATTACAAAACATCTGATGAGAGATTATTTTCTTCTTAGATCTCCTTGGTGAAGTCACACAACTTGGATACGTCAGACCAAAATGCTGACTAACTAATGAAATATAAGACTTTTAGTAGCGCGGACAATCATGTACTAACGCACCTGAGATTGAAGGTGATTCACCATTGCAGTTCTGGAGAGCTGGCAGCTAGGACATAATCATCTGTTTCTTTCTGCATAGAGATGCACAAAAATTCAGAGGGTTTCTCAGACAAAGCTTTTCTTTAATTTTATGGAACTAAAAGCTTAGTGGATAAAACACTTCATGGAGAGAAAGGCAAAATACCACATACCATTTTTCTGAAAAGAGGTGTAGAGTTCATAGAATAATTTTACTAATTTTTAGCTATTTTGGGAAATAAAATATGAGGAAATAGCAACATTCCACAGTTTGGAATGTTTCATTAAATAAGTAGAAAAAGGATTATGGGAGTATATTAGTCATAAGTTGTCTCCTCTCTTCAACCCAAATTTCTCTAGTTCTCTATGGTAATGTGAAGGAGAAAGTATTGTTTACACAGACATTTCTTAGTTCTGAGCATCTATACACCAAAGATCCTGAAGTAAAATTAACATTACTGTTTCAGTTCTTCATCTTTCTGGAGAAATAACTCCATTTACAAAAAAACAAAGTCCTTTCTCTTTGATGTGGTTATATTTCAGGGCCTGCTGAGGCTGGTGGGTTTGGTTCCGTGATTTCACTCTAGGGGTTCTCTTGTTAATATTTATTCAGCTTTACTTTCAAATGAATAATTGTTCAGCAATAGCTCACCGAAGAAAAATAGAAACAATCTTCTCACAGTTCTCTGGGAGCACTGAGCACTGTTTTTACATACAGCAATCAGCTTGCACCAATTATTTGAAATTGTCCCTATTTTCAGTGTGATCACCATGACAATCAGCACTGTTAATAAGCAATGACTCCAACATACCAATCCTTGCACTCTAAGTCAGCTGTAGATCAGGTTTGTATGATACAATATATGATCAGTCCAAGAGACTACACATTCAAATGCAAGTTTGCCTTCCATTTTCAATTAGGTCCCAGACCTCAGGAGATTCAGCTGCAGATCAGCTGCCTTTGCTGGACCGATGTTGTAGGTTTGTTTGTTTGGTTTTTTTTTAATCTTGAAGCCCAATTTAGGTGAAATGTCATAGGTAAAATGAATTTTTTAAAAATAAATGCTTCTGAGCTTCTGTTAGAAAGAGTGTGTTGGGGAACTAGTACCAGTTGTGTGAGATGGTTCTTCAACAAAAGATAAGTCATTATCTTTCTATTAAATCCAAATTCAGCATTATTCCTTGCAAGGCATTATTTCCTTAAGATATTTCTTCATTTTTAAGGCTGACATATCTTGACATGATCGCAGCTGATGACAGGATTAAAAAGGATTTGTTAAGACAGTCTAACATCTGAATAAAGCTTTGACAGGGTCTTGCATACTGATATTGCACAAGCCATCTTATTACACGTTATGTTATGAAATATAATTTTTGTTACATTTCTTATAAAAATAACAATAAAAGACAAACTAGGTATTATTTAGTGCTTCTTCTTAGCAACTGCTCTTCATGGAGTTTCAGCTGAAACATGTTCCTCCTGTTGTTAGGGAAGCAGGCCCTATTTCTGCGTGGGGGAGATCACAGTTTCACTGTGCTGCCTTCCAGAAATAGCAGGGAATTTCGTCAAGGTTTTCTGTACATTCTCTCCTTTTCTCCAACATGTAGTCTTCTGGGGATAATGAGCAGTGCCAAAATGAACAGTGTGATGTAATTGTCAGTGGTGCCAGTGTGAGGCAGGACTGACCCTGCATCTCCTTACAGCAGTAAATGATCTGCTTGTTACATGATGGACCTGCAAATCTAGCCCAGTCATGACCAAATACATATGGCCAAATACCACTCTATACATAAGCTATCTGATGACACACAGAATCTGCCACTTGCAAAGGATATGAAGATGTATGCTGTTTTACAGTAGAAATGACCGAAAATAGAGTATGCTTCATCTTAGGTCTATGGCTGAAGGAAACAATAAATGCTCTAAAGATATGAAGATGAAATCTCCTATTGGAAAATACCTCCTCACAAGACTAAGTGAAATTCCACCAGTGGGAGATATAGTTTAAAACATAAAAATACCTATATGCAGAAAATTAAGTCTATGTCAAAGATAAGCGAGAAAATACAATGCTCATGTGTGTAATACAGGATGATATTTTCTATGGGTTTATTTTCAAGTGTATTTTACTACAAAATATATTTTCCTAAAAAATTAGGATTGGTTAAATGATGAGGCAATGGTGTATTAACAGTATGACTGGTTTATTTATCTTAATTTCTGCTGAGATCTAATTACATACTCCCCTGCTGGACTTCACTTGAGTGAAGAATTTCTTTGTGTGCTGTTTTGTACAGAGAGTTGTGGTTAAGTGTCAAGTAGAATCTAAATCAAAGTAATCATCAGGCTTTTTTCTATCTAGTTCTCTGCGTTAGGCAGACTCCGACTTCAGTAAGTATAAGATGATAAAACTTGGGGACCTTCTGTGGTCTGTGGACGTCCTCAAAATCACCATGTAGAATACATTCCTTTCCTCCATATGTATGTCTAATATGTGAAGGTGTATGACATTGTCCCAGCACTGTGTCTCCTCAATAAACACTGGGCAAAGTAGTGAATTTGAACAGGGTGAGTTTGCATCGACTGAAGGTAAAGTGAGGTTAGGAACAAGCAAGCACTAGTTTTCTTGCTGTCCCTGAACTCATGGACTTCATTGATGCAACACAATGAGGGTGCATGGCCTTCTCTTCTAGGAACCTCAACTTAAGTGGGAGCTTCACATGGAGATGTAACTGGACTTGGTGCAAAAGGCAGTCTGAATGTTTGAGAGCTGTCTGAAGTTAAGGTCCGACTTGCCACTTATTTGAGAGGCCAGTGTTTCTCCTCCCTAATCATTATCACAGGCAGTTAAACCAGAACTCCACAGTATATCATTGTAAGGGGGGGTTAGGGGAGACAGATCCTCAGTTGTTATCTAACCCTTGGTGAGGTGATAATCCTATGTGCTTTTGTGACATGACCAAGGTCTGAGGCATGAAGATATAAGGTGCCCAGGACATAGCCCCTAATATTTTACTACAACACCTTAGCATTTGCATTGCTTTCTAAAATGTATTTGCATATTTTTTAAAGTTATCATTAGAATATGCAAATTTTATATAGTTTTAACTATAAAGCATACTGTCATTTATTATTTGAATTACCATAATAGCAGATGTTTTCTGTGCTGTGGTGGCAGTGCAGATTTTATGTCCTTAACACATACGAAGGCAGCCGTAAATATTTGTACAGCTATACTATTATTCATATGCAGCTGAGGAATTAAAAGACTAAATTTATTCTTTGTTATCCATGGAGACTGTATTTGTAATAGTTCACAGATAGAACAGTGGTCCAAACTGCAGTCATATGCAGTGCTGAATTGTTTGCTGGGTTTTGAATTGCTTTAGAAACAATTTATAAAAGGCAGATGATTTATCCAGCAGCTGATGACAAGGTCAGACTTTTCAACTTATTTCTAAAATATTTGTCAAGTATACCTGCAGCTAAGGTACATTCTCAAAGAACCAATTCCTTCTGTAATTATGGGAATTATGGTTCTATTTGCAGCTCGGTATTTTGGCTCTGCTAAATTTGCCCATGGTTTCATGTTGCCACCATTCACCATAATAGCTGAGCAATTTTCAGACAACAACACACAGTGATAAATTTCTGAAAAGAGGAACATTTTTAGGTTAATGGAACTTGCTTTACTTTAGATTCCTCCTCACTAGCCTTTCCTAAATCCTCAAGGATCCTTGCTCTGCAGACTCACAGCCACTGACTAAGAGAGCTGGTTGGAGTTTCTCTCCCTGTTTAACTCAGGAAGTTTTTTTCTGTGCAGGTAGGGGTTAAATATTTGTGAAGTGATGTAGATGTCATTTGAGATATGTTTAAAAAGAGTACGAGCATGCTTGCTGACTCTAGGTTTGTCTAACTTCTCTGTAAGCTCAGTTTGTGAGCAGCTATAAACTTTTGTCTTGACCTCTCAACGCTTTCATTTAGGTTCAGCATGGACCCTGACAAGCCTAATTGATTTTGTGCTTGCAATTGCAACAGTATAAGAGTGCATTAAAAAAACAACACTTAACTGAACATTGTGAGAATGTTATCCTGCTGCAAATCACACACAGAATGATGAGATATATGTAAGTAATCAAGACACTAGTAAAAAGACATTACTGCTGCCAGAATATTGTTTTCAAATGTTTGTGTGCAAGCTAGGAGACAAAGGAAACAGGTCTCAAATGCCAAGAGGTGTTTTTCCTACCACTTTTCTGGAATAGAATATAATGTCAAACAAACAAGCAAACAAACCAACAAACAAACCCACTGTATTGAATAAGGCTAAGGTTGCTGTCAAAGAGGTGCTGTTCAGAAATCAGAAAGGAAAGAAAATCTATCTGGAAGATTCCAGATAGTGTTGTAAAGGAGATGTGGTTGTTAGCAGAATTTTCAGGGTAAGTTCATACTTGTGCGTGTTTTTAAGGTAGAATATAGAACAGAAATCTGCAGCACCAGAAAGCTATAATGCTTTCTTACCCATATTGTAGTTTTGTTAAGAATCTGAGTCAGAGGTTGTTGAAAACCTGAATTTAAGGCTACTTTCTGTCTGGAAGAATTTTGGCAGGTTAGAAATTATGTTGAGATTAGACAAAAGACACGGTATTTTTTTGAATGTATCCAATTTCAGGAGAAGATTTTGACTACTTCATAGATATATTAAGACCAACACAACTAAAGAGAAGATACAGGATCTCTTTGCTTTCTCAGTACACCCAGGGGTTAGATTTGTACAGTGTCTCAGGCATGACTGTGTATTCTGTAAACTGCATTTCTTCAAAGTAAATCAGCAAGTCAGTGTGGAACTGCTTCCCATTGAACACAAAATCCACTAGGTTTCATCTAGCTAAGAAAGGATGGCTGCTTACTTGGCAAAGACATTTCTTGTTTGCATGAGGCATCGCTCTTAGCCTCTTAATCTTTAGGTGACTCTAGGGAGGCAAAGTGATGTTCTGCATCAATAACCCTTCACATTAAATATCTATCACGAGCAATTCTTTGTACCTGAGTTGTTTGTTCCTGCTGCAATTATCCTTTAGCTTTTCTGTCCTTGACTTGAATCTCAAGTCCTTCAGTTGGCCCTCTGCTCATACTTGCCCAGATGTAGGTGTTTTCGTTGACATTTCCAAAATTATGGTTCTGTAATAGGACTTGCATGGAGATGTGCATGGGGATAGTGTTAGAGTTCATGTTCTCTGATAATTGGCCCAGGTTTGGTGGATGTGTGATGGAGCCATGCTATAAATGAAAGGGCTGTATTCCTGCATGGGGGTTTTCAAGAGGCATGCTCTGCTACTTAGCAGTGCAAAGAGCAGGCATAACTGTGACCCACCACCTGTACTTGGTGAACATGATGGGAAACGGGGCCTGCTCAAAGAGTGGTAAGCTCAAGTGCGGAGTAGAAAGATTGTTGGAGGACTGAGAAAATCCATGATTATTCTGAAGTTTGTCCTATTGCTCTTGGACATGCTTATGGTTCCCCTTGAGGGACTTCAAAGGCTAAACAGCAGGGGAAATAAAAGAGGTCAATCACCAAGGTAGTTTTGGAGACATTACACTAGGACAGTATATGCAAAGCTCATATGTCTGAAGAAGTTTCTGAAGGCCATCTGCAGTTCTGGGAAGAAGCCAGATGCTTTCCTGTATCTGTACAAAAGCCACCATGGTATATCCATTTCTTAAGATAGCTACATTCTAGTCAGCTTCCATTTTAAGAGAACTTGCTTCCACAGTTTTATTCTTTTCTATTCATATGATAGCTTGTGTGAATGAAGCCTTCCTCCCATCTCTGCTGTGATGCCATCACTTTTCTCATTACCTGTCTTTCTGTCTTGAAAGAGTATTGGTTTTCAACTCTCTGCCTGTAAAAACTGATTTTGTTCTATTTTTTTCTACAGGGTCTAACAAAGAAGTGCTAGCACTACCGCAGCAAATGCTGATGGTTATTAGCTATAATAACAACATCTGGACATTCATATCCACTTAATGTTACAAGAATAAAATAAAGGGAAAAATGTTTTAGTGCATTAAAAACAGTGTAAAACAATATTTGTTCATTTTGCTTGTGAGACTTCTGATGCTATCCACATTCATGCAAAGATACTGTCTTGGATCCATTAGATCATTAGAAAAATCCCAGCTATTTGAAGGCAATTCATAATTTCACTTATCACTCATCCCAAACCACCAAAAAGAAATGTAACAGAAGTGGGAGAAACACAATTAAAATATATACATAATTGCCTTTAAGTTTGTAATCAAACTTAAGGGTTTACTAATGAATAGTTGGATTTGAATATCAATGAAGGGAACACTTTTGCTTTAGGTCTTTAATGGACATTGATGCTCATCAACTAAAATTCCACCATGGGGAATTTGTTACTACAAAAGAAGCCTATTCAAATAGATCATCTACAATGGGATATTTCACAATAAGTAATAACAAATAATATAAGGTCAGATGTTCAGAAATGTGCAAAGTTCTTAGAAAGATAGAGGGAAAACATTCAAGGGAATGATGTGCAACCCATTGGTGAGAGATTAATCTAGAACATCCTTAAACTGGATGTACTTCTTATGCATTCGAGTGATGAGAATGCCTTCATTTAACAGTCAGATGATCTACTATGCTTCACATCTTTATTACTTACACATTCCTCAATGCCTTGTTACTTACTTCATAATAAATAATTAATCAAACAATGCTAATTAAGTGTTAAGTAAATTGATTATATGCATAAAGATTTCATTTTTTGGATGAAAAATGATTCACAAGCAAAATAGTGATGAACTACTTGGCTGTGAGCTTCATGGTCCTAGTCCTATTGCCCCTGAAACTGTTGAAAAGCACCCTTTCTGGAAAAAATATGAGTTCTTCTACTTCTGTGTCTGAGCCTGCTATATCATTTGGGATTTGGATGCTGCTTCTTCCACTTTTTTTGGTATGGGATCAGTTTCCAGTGATTTGCATGAATGTGAGGTTATTCGGAAACTTTAATTTTACTTGAGGTCTTTTCTTAAACAAGTGAATGAAAAGCATTTTTTCTTTCTTTGGAGGTTGGTGCAAACATCTTGTGTAATTCCAGTCAGTGTAACTTTCTTACTAAGCACCAAAGTATTATTTTTCAGAGACATTTGAGGGGGTAAAAAGTAGTATTTATTTAAGTTTGCTTTGGTTGTTTTAGAACTACAGTTTAGATTATATACAATGTATAGGATGAGGGATAATGGTTTCAAACTGAAGGAGGGGAGATTGAGATTGGATATTAGGAAGAAATTCTTTCCTGTAAGGGTGGTGAGACACTGGCACAGGTTGCCCAGAGGAGCTGTGGCTGTCCTCTCCCTGGCAGTGTTCAAGGCCATGTTGGATGGGGCTTTGAGCAACCTGGTCTGGTGGGAAGTGTCCCTGCCAGTGGCAGGGGAGTTGGAATGAGATGATCTTTAAGGTCCTTTCCAACGCAAACCATTCTATGTTCCGATGATCTACTCAAGAAAACAGTTCATGCTGTTTGACACTCATGCAAGTCCACAGAATCCATCCGTACACTAGCATGAGGAGTATAACAATTCGTGTGTGCTTATTAATTCCTAGGGCTATGGCCTTGAATCTTCATTGTACATCAGCCATTCTCCATACAAAACCACCCCAACAAGGGTGCTGAGACAACAACACTGACTTACCTTATCAACATTCCACTTGCATTCCACCATGAAACTTGATACTTTTTGATGCTGGATGAGATGCAGGCACATGAAAAATAAGAGTTTTCTAATTAGCAGAAACTATGAGTGGTGAGGATGACAACAAAAAGATGAAAGAGCAATACATGTAAAGGGTACTGTGGTGAGTGATTCTAAATTGTTTCATGGGCTGTGGGAAGTATTTAATTTGACTGCTGTTTCATTGCTATTAGTAAGTATTACAGCAAAATATCCCTGAAGAAACAATCCTGGAGCAAACTGAAGAAAGAAGAGATAATAGGTAGAGAACAATTATCCAGAATGTGCAAAGGAATATTTTATTACACTGTTTCCTTGAAAAATGATTGCATCAAACAAGCTATTGGTTGAAAAATAATGACAAATAGCAATGAATCATCAGACTAAGTACACATGGGATGTAAGCAGCCCTTAGCAGATTTTTGTGTCAAGTCTTCAGATCTTCCATGTGACCTGGCAGGAGAGACTCCTGAGAAAATAGTTACTGCCCATGGTAAGGTAGTTGGAGAGCATCAACCACAGGGAAAAATATCTTCCTAGGTAAACAAATTATAGACAAATCCTGCTCCAATATCTTCAATTATTTCAAGCTGAGGACTTACCAGTGCAGGCAATAACAGATGTTCTTGATCTGTAGATTTGACAGTCAACATCACAAGACTACAGATCACTTCCACACCAATCCATCTGCTGAGTTAAGAATTTGTGTTTCCAGTGGTGCACTGCTTCTGCCCTGACTTCAGGAAATTTCAGACTTCATTTTGAGCCAAACTGGTGGATCAGACCTCCCCAAAAGACTGAAAAGAAGAAAAAGATCCTGTGTTTAACTTTTTTGTGTAATTTTAAGCTTGCTTACCTGCCACCAAACACTGTACATATCAATAAGCATTTTTTGCGTTAAAGGATGATGTGATTCTTGTGTCCAGTCCTGGAAGGAAGAAGAGACCAACATATATATAAGAAATGTGTGAAATAGGGGCCTCTGTGCTCACTAATCTATCTAATGAATAGAACTGACAACAAGGCAGCGGAAGTTGCCTTAAGAATGCTGGCAATGGTTAGAGAAGGAGTCTGGATCCTTACTTATGGGATGAACACAGGCTCCCTGTGCGTTGAACAGATCCAACCTGGAAGGAAGGTGATTATCATGAAGAATAGAGTCCTCCAGACTGATCCAAAATCAGACAAGACTGTAATTTTGAGATTTCTCACAGGCATTATTATAAATAGAAGAATGGCCCAAATGGCAATAACAACAATTCTATTTTCATTTTTTAGATTAGACTTGCAAAATCTTCAGTTCATGCCCTAGTATAAATTTATGGAGAAATACTGTCTCAAGTACTAAAAACAGCATGTATGATGCTAGAGATGAATTATTTATGGCCTTTCTTTTGGTCTGTTCCAAGAATCATTCCTCTGTGCTTGACACAGTTTCATGAAAGTATCTGGCAGATACTTTCAAACATAAATTTTATCCCATGTTCTAACATCTACATACATATTATACTGGTAAAACTCCCATTGATTTCCATGGGAGCAATGAAATCCTGTCTTTTGAGGAAATCTCAGCTTCAGAATCATATTCATGCAGATTAAAATCTTAAACTCCCAATGATTCATTAAATGTAAAATCAAATCTTCTCAGAGGCTTTTCAGTTTTTTAGACTCATAGCACGTGCCTATATGTTTAGGGGGGTGAGCCAAATGCTCTAACTTCTGAATATTTCAATCTTACTCTTGAACTATGGAAAATTTTGACATTTAATTTTCATCTTATTTAAGAAAAAATTATATATATATAAAGTGATAAAAGTATTAGATATGTTGTGCTTAGTGAAATGTATGAAAATGCCTAGAATTTTGTGCTGAAAACATTTGACCAAACCACTGTGGAAATTTCCGTCAGTGACTTTATGCTCTTCCAGCCTCTTGGAGCCACACAAAGAGCACTGTCACTTAGCAGAAATGTCATGCTTGCTATTCACCAAATACTATTTTACTGTCAAATATAGCTCAGCTTGGTTTATTTGTTTTTCTGAAGAAGCCTGGAAAAACTTTCTGTTGGGGATGCATGAGTATGGGAAAGTTTTAGTATATTTAAATTCAGCCATTTTTGAGCTACATGGAAATTTATACAGTGTACTGGTATCTTAATTAGAGTAATGTGGATTGAGCAGTTGCTGACCTTGCCAGCGATTCACAGGTGAAACTTTTTATTTGTTTGTCACTCAAAATACAAGTCAGCCAAGGTAAATCAATTTAATTCTACTCATCCATAAGCATCCTCCTTGAAAATTACTATTTCCTCCTGCTGGAGACACATTTTAACCTTGTCTGTATTTTGTGATTCCTTTGCTAAGTTTTATAGGCGTATTCTCAGATATGTGTGCTGCATGCCACTTACTTTCTCAGCCCTAGATCTGGCAAATAAAATACAAGCTGAGTCATCATTTCCCCAGGCCTTAAACAGCTGAAAAAATGCCTGATCCTTGATTTTTGGTCTTTTATTTTCAAAAAAGGGTGTGGATATTTGAAGGAAAACAGGCTGCCTTCTAGCTGACTTACTGCTTCCTTCCACTATAATGTAGGAATCTGTTTCCAGCACCACTTACCTGCTGAGAAGTCCTCCCAGTTGTCTTCAGACTGGGAGTTCTGCTGGGTGCCTTTGCTCCCCAGTGACAGCCCCCATTAGCACATGGCTGAGCAAACCCAGGCACTGCTGAATGCCCTAGGGTCCATGCTGTTGAACAAGACATGGCTCATCGGTATGTTAGAGCAGCTCGTGGGTGGGTGGCTTGCAGGTGACAACCTGAAGTTGTAGCTGATAAAGAATCTCCATCGGGCTACTTTCATCTTTGTGCCTGTGGATGGCTCGACTCCTCCCAATGCAAATGACCTTGCTTTTTCTCATGAAGAAAATTTTGTCATTTCTTCCCTGGTTGCTCTTTTTATTTTCTCTCACCTCCTTTTTTCTTCTTCCTTCTGAAACCTGTGGGTTTTATACTCTTTTCCAGCTTTTTTCTCCTTTTTCCTATTTTTTAATTCTGGAAAATATGTTCTTAGATTCTCAGGGTTTTTTTCTTCTTCTCCTCCATGTCATAGTGCCCCTTTCTGAATAAAAAATATGGCTATTTATTTTCTATCTCACTTTTCTCTTACATGTACACATTTTTCCCTAGGTACCTACCACTTCTTTCAAGGTTTTCATGCTCACAGAACTAGCTCAATGTTCAGGTCCAGAATAGAGAGCTTTTAGTGACCTTGCATGATGCTAGGCAAAGCCAGATCACAGATGCTGTTGTAAGATGTCAGCAAAAGCAACTGAATGCTATGACTTGTTTAGTCACCTCAGGCAAGTCATCTTTCTTCTTTGTTTCATCTCTAAAATGGCTCCGAAGATACTTAATGCCTTTGTGATTTATGGATGGAAAACTCTATCCACAATCTGGTTGTTTATTATACTAATTTTTGCTGTTGTTGCCATTACTATTTCTGCAGCCTAACTTGGCACTTTAGCTCCTTCCAGTTAAATTATTGAGTATCTCAAAATCCTGAAAGTACAGACAAGATTATCTATAAAGAGCAGTTTGTTGTTGTTTTGAGGCCTATCATTCCCTGTATGAGTCTAAGGGCTAAAGGAAGGACTGCCTTTCTGAGACTTTGCTTTTAAGGTGCATAGTTAATATTCAGAGGTAAGCAATGAAACCTGCTAGTTGGTCAGACAAGTTCTTACTCTGAGAATGCATTTTGTAAGTAGTTAGGAAGCAATGAAACATGTACAGGGTATTCAGAATAATAAAGCCAACTCAATTCTTTCTCATACAGTGGTAGATTTTTCTCTTTCTAATCCGATGAGATAGAGAGCTGTACCTGAGAAGAATGACCTAGATACAGACTCTAAATGACAAACATTTTTTAAAAGGAAGGAGATCCTGTTCTGTGTCAGTGATCGGCATTGAATGGAACTGAAGAACTGAGGGTATAATTCATACAGCAAAGAGTTGATGCACTAAGTAATGGTTTCAATGTACTGAAGATTGGGTGTTATTTTTTAACAACTTTGTACAGCAAAACCACTAAAAGCAGGCCAGATATTGCTTAATGTGGTCTTTCTGCTTTTCTTTCATTTGATTTATCCCTGCTTTCCCAAACAGCACCGTTTGTACTCTTGATTCCTGGCTGGCTATTTGGGAACATGGGGTGAGGTTCCAAAAAAAACCATTTCTGAACAATTGAGATGAAATTTAGGTGTCTACATCAAGGTCATAATTCACAAATAAATGAACTAAACTACTTAGACTTCAGAAAGCTTTTAGCTGCAAAAGAACCTGCAGTTCTGCTACTGCAGATGCACCTCATCTGCTGATTTACATGTGAGTCCCAGATGGGACTTGTGAACTGTAAGTACCCCCTAAGCCCTCTGAGCAGCCTAACTGATGATGTGACCCCTATGAACAATTCAAGTTAATCGCAACGACACTGACCACTCAAAACTGATGTCCCAGGGATAAAGTCTAGCTGCCTGCTAGTGTCAGAGACAAACACCAAGAGAGTGGGAGGAGTGGATTCTGGTCCCTGCTGCTCGGGTTGTACTCAGCTAATAAGTTAGACCCTCTTGGTCTCCTGGTTTCATGAATCTTTCGTTCTTGAATACACACCTTCAAAGAAGCTTTTAAAAGTTGCTTCTATCTGGCTTGTTCTACAGGAGCTGTAAACTTGAATGCCCTTAATCCGAAGATTAATCGGATCTGTGTTTTATATACACAAGATGAGTGGTTCAACCAGTAGGTCACTACCCACTAGGAAGAGAGTCACCATCACTTTTAGAAGTGGACATCGAAAGTACCTCAGTTCACACTACTATTTTCAGCTTAGCATCTGAGTCTTACAGAAGAATATCATAAGGCTGCAAGCACGTATCCTCAACCATGAGATTTTCACAGAAACCCATCTGTTTGGATTTTTGTCTAAATCCTGTTTTGATTTTATTTTTTAGGTATCTTTCCCCACTCAATATGTAATATGCCTGGGTGTCTAGTTTGTTTTTTCAGGTTACACTCCTCCTGGATTTGATATCCTGAAAGAAAGTGTGAAGACACTGCACATCATTCTGCCTAAATACCTCTTTCATATTTGGTTCTTTAATCTGAACAACTGAGAATATATCTTTAAAGCAGTTTGTTACAGACCTCTTAAAAATCTATATCCCACACAGTTCATTAGATGCTGAGCGATGAATACATCACACATTTATTTATCCAAAATGGCCTGTCTAATTAGCAGCTGTAAAAGATAACAAATGGAAAGAGCTGTCTGATGTCCTCCAGCCATCTAAATGTATGACAGCGTGTGCCTGTGGTCTTGTGAAATGTTAGTTCTGTTCAAAACAATTTCTTCAGTGATCAGTGAAGTCAGCATGAAATGAAGGCAGCTCAGCATCTTGAAAGATCATGCTGCCTCTTTAGGTGCTTAGATATGGCATACACCCACGTTTGACCCAAATTCTAGAATGAAAGCCCTGCTAGCCACTCTTCTTAAACCCCCCATATACCATCAGAATAAGGCAGAGCTTATTAGTGCTCATGAAGATCCCCTTTAAGCTGTTTGTGGCTTTGTACAGCCCTCCACCTGCCTTTATGAATGATAGTGCAATAACCCAACCATTAACGTTTATCATACAAATAATAAATCCAATTAAAAAGGAGACAATGAAAACTACAGGCCATGACAATCATCCACATGAAAGGAGCATGTATAATATCTTACTTAACAAAACTGTGGGATGAAATTAGCAGATCCATGTATATATTTTTGAAGACTCTCCCAGATCACACTTTTCTGAACATGAGTTGTCAAATACTTTGCTACTTATAGGGTAAATATAAACACTAATTGTTATCCGCAGATTTAAATATATTTACTGACCAATATAAAATACTGTTTGTTCTTTAAATGTCAATAACAAGAAAGGATTAACTGTTCGCCTTTTCTGATTTTTTTCTCATAAATTTGATAAAAAACTTTAACCCAAAATGTTTTCTTCTCTTTACAAACATTTACTTCAACTGTTCTAAGTTTATCTGTTTTGTTTGTCAGATAATCCTTGGAAATATTTTATCCATGCTATCCTAAAGAAGTTAGTTGTAACTAGTACACATGGTTTGTTCTCTGAAAATGGTAAGCACTTTGGTTCCTTAGATTGAAGATGGCAGAGGTAAACTTTAATACATGGTTAAAGAGGAAAAAAATAATATCTGTTTATTGTAGATCTTTCATAGATCGGACACTGAGGGTGTCACCACTGAGGTGGTGATCTCAGCTGTTTAAAAGGCAGGTGTCTAGTCTAGGTTGCCTCTAGAGCCATTGGGAGCAAAGGAAAATAATGGCTCCATTATTTCAGTGCTGGGTCCTGCACTTGGACTGCAGCAACCCCATGCAATGCTACAGGCCTGGAGATTAGTGGCTGGAAAGATGCCTGGCAGAAAAGAACTTGGGGGTGCTGGTAGATGACTGGCTGAACATGGGCCAACAGTGTACCCAAGTAGCCAAGAGGACCAACAGCATCCTGGCCTGTATCAGAAATAGTGTGGCCAGCAGGACTAGAAAGTTAAGAATCCCTCTGTACTCAGCACTGGTGGGGCCACATCTGGAATACTGCATTCAGTTCTGGGCCCCTCACTACAAGAAGCACATTGAGGTGCTGGAGCAGGTCCAGAGAAGGGTAACTAACCTGGTGAAGGGCCTGGAGCACAAGTCTTATGAGGAGCGGCTGATGTGGGTTGGGATTGTTTAGTCTGGAGAAGAGGAGGCTCAGGGGAGACCTTATTACTCTCTACAACTACCTGGAAGGAGGAGAGAGCAAGGGAGTGGCCAGTCTCTTCTCCCTTGTGACAAGTGATAGGACAAGAGGGAGTGGCCTCAAGTTGCACCAGGGGAAATTCAGGCTGGTTATTAGAAAAAATTATTTCATTGAAAGGGTGGTCAGGCATTGGAACAGGCTGCCCGGGGAAGTGGTGGAGTCACTGTCTCTAGAAGTGTTCAAAAAATGTGTAGATGTAGCCGACAGGGACGTGGTTTAGTGGTGGACTTGGCAGTCCTGGGTCGATGGTTGGACTTGAAGATCTTGAAGGTCTTTTCCAACCGAAACAATTCTATGATTCTGTGATTCCAGTGGACAACATGCACCACTTGATTCAAGCACCGGCCTTGCCCTCTGTAAGTGCCTGTCTTTCCATTAAAAAACAACCAGATGCCTAACTTTTTGATTGTTAAAATTAGGTAAAATAATGTTATCAGAAGGCTTTCATCCTGTACTGATCTCTGAGGCTTTATGAAGCTCATTTTGGTCCCAAAGATTTAGATTTCAGTGGCCTTAACTACTACATACATATCAGTATTTCTATGCAGTAGAAATAAAAAAGGAGCTATCAGTGGCTAAAGATAATACATTTTATTCTTCCCATATGTTTGCCAAACACTTTATGCTGTTCAATATGCACTAAATTACTTTTAAATAAAAGCTGAACATTGCTTAATTCGTTAATTTAACACGTTCAGAATTCTTTCCTCAAAAATGGCATCTTTTTCCTTTGCCCATTGACTGCCACTTGAGATCAAGATTACTAAATCTACACAAGGCAGATATTGAAACTTTTATATATTAATCTATGATTGTTTTGTGTTTGCACGGTGGCATAATGATAGGAAGCGTATTTATAATCTCAGAGGCAGGCTCTTGTTCAGTAGCTCACCCTCTCTTTCTTTAGTAGCATTTAACCCATATTTAAGTTCAGTTGAACACATTTTGCAGCAACTTCGCAGCATCTGTCAGAAAGTTGTTGCTGGGTCTGGACTTGATCTAACCCAGAACAACCATTCATGTATTCTCAAGTACTTTCCTAAATCAAGACATTATGAAATTTATTTTGTAAAGACCATATGGGCCTGCTATGCATGCTCTCCAATTCTTTCTTAGTAAATACAAACAAAGCAGTTCAATGGCTGGTTTTCTTAGAAGAAAAAAATTCTATTCATTGTTTTATAATTTTCTTTTTTTTTTCCATAGAAGTTTGCACTAAGTAGTTTGTAAAATGTGTTGTTGAAGGCAGATAAAGTGATGAATTCTGCAAATCTGGCACACCAAAATTGCTGCCTCTGGAAGCCTTCCATTTTTTCACATTTTTAGTAAAATCTGTGAGCAATATTCTGCCATGAGATACTGCATGTGTTTTATATGTAGGTAGCAACTGGATAACAATTACAGGAGGGCAGCTTGCCAAGTCAATTGGCAAGAGCTAAATTGAACTGGATATTCAAAAGCCGGAATGTAAATATTTTGGTTCAAAGTTTAATTTATCAAAGTATAATACTTGGCACCAAAAGCTCATTTTAAATCATTTTCCTTACTCTGCAGTCATGAATCAGTCCGGTGGTGGGTATATGCATGAGTGCATTCCAGCTATAAACTGCTGAAATTTGATGTTGGCTGATACAAAAATGTAGCCATTACGATGATTTGACATCTAGCTCCACATCTTGAGTAGACACCACAACCCCATTTAAAACTAATTCGTCAAGAGTGATATCTTATGCACAGGGATTATGAGTCATTAAATAATCATTTGGTAACACAGTTCACTCCTTGCCTCGGAAGTGGTGTTCAACATGGTGCATACTCAGTTAATCAAACTTAAAATAATACTTTCCACTCTTCTAAGTTAACACTTCCCCTCCTAAGTTTGTAGAAAAGGCTCATTTAACTAGAACATTATTTTAAAGGTAGAAATGGGCCTGGGCAATGTAACTGGGGATCAGAGCTGAACTTTGTCAAGGGGCTGAGTGATTTGATCTGGTGCTAAGTGCTACTTCATGGCTGATTTGAACTGCTCTGCCAGTACAAGTCAGAAGGAAAATCATCAGATGCAGGTCCCTGACGACTCTTTCTGCAAACAGAAACCTGTGGAGCATGGAAATGGCTGATGTTTTGGGGAGCTTCAGGTACCCTCATTTGCTTTAGTGGCCTTTAGGGATCTGAAAATCAGTGTACATCCGGGTGCAGTTGGGGTATCCCTGATTTATGACTGCTTCTGGGCATTTAGCTCCCACAACTAGTCTCCTTGTAACAAATACAATGTATACATACATTTAAGGCAGAAATTCACAAACTATTTTTATAGGATAAAACCATGGTAGTGGGGGTGGCAGGTAGTGGGAGCAGCAGTATGAATAATAATAAGGGCATGTCTGGCTCTGTGTCAGCTTGTGTGTTGCTTCAAATAGCTCATGCACTATTAATGATATGTGTATTACAGCTAATAACTCCTAATATCCCCCACTTTGCAGCTGAAAACTCCTGCTACCATAGTTCCTAGTCCATTGACTCTTTAATTCATGTTCTACAAAGGTAACGTGGTACGCAGGGCTGAGTCAAAATTCCTTCAGATTGGAAATATCATACTAACAGTTTGTAGTAAATCATTGTCATACATATCTGAACTAATTTTGATTTGAGAAAGCATGTTTGTTAAAAATTATGATTATATAAATATATATATATATAAATTAAACAAACATGCATTTGAAACTCTATTAGCTGGTTTTTAATTGTATTAATCATTCTATGATCCTTCCTGAAATAGCAGTGATTTCAGCAGTGCTTTGCTGCTTTTATGAGCTTTGGCTCATAGGCTGAGTGCGCAAAACCACTTATGTAGGCAAAGTTATAGGATGTGAGCAAAGATTACTGTTGCCATAACAATGAATATTGCTATTGTTCCCTGTTACTGAACTTAGACTATCTTACAAAATCTTTTAAACCCCCCTTTTTTTTTTTAAATGTAAATTCTGACTAGTGTCAAAGTGTTGCGGACACTGCTTCAGCAGTGTTTGGCAACACAAACATAGAGGAAATAAATTAAAAATGACACAATGACAAAAGATTCTCAAACTAAAAGACCTCTTTTTAATATATTGCCTTTATTAATTATTTCATGCAATGCAATTATGTAAAATTTAACAGGAAATAACAATCTTTCACTTGTGACCTATTGTTACTTTGCTTTTATGGCAGGACACTTTTTTTCTTATTTTATCTACTTAAAATTAATTAACTGGTTGTCTATGCTTACTCTGTAACAAAAGAAAGAGATAGATGGGATGAATACTCCTTCAGGGACATTTATCATATTTCAAGTGCCAATAGAGAAACCTGAAGGAGCTCGCAAGTTTATGCTCACTTCTGGCAATTAAGTTAGAAAAGATAAACCCCACTACAATGTACAGATCATATTCCATCAACTTGTTGCCATTTTGTTCTTCCAGTGGATCAGGGCAGAATTTTGACTGAATTTTTTTCACGGTTTTTCCTGTACCACTTGTAATTTGTTGGCAGAGAGGAACACTGTGATCAGCTGTGAACTCCTCTGCAGGAAAAACGTGGGATTTTGCTAAGTGAATGTGTTCAAGACCTAGGCCTCACCTTTTGAAAGGCTACCCAAACTTGAGTTAGGGTTGTCAAAAATATGTACCTGACATTTTTTTTCCTGAACGGCTTGAATCTGAGCTTCCATCTGTAGCCTCTTTCCAAACCTTTGTCTTTTAGTTAGGATGCCCCTCCATTACTGACTTGTTTTCCCTTATTGATACATTAAAGACTGTTTTCAGCTCAGCTCTTAGCCTCTTTTTTATAAGCTTAATCGGTTCAGGTCTTTGAGTCATTCATTATAGGATGTGTTTTCTGATCCTTTAGTATTTCTCATGGTTCTGGTCTGATTCCTTGTCAAAATGTGGATATCAGCAGTGGACTGTAACCTAGTCCCAATTACGCAGATGATAGAGCTTCCCCCTTGTGTTATGCCTCTTGGCTACAACATTTTACTGTAGCTCATACTCAACAGATTATCCACTATGGTCTGCAAATTGATTTCAGAATTACCATTTTCCAAGATATAGCTTCCTATAAGGATGACATCTGGCTTCTTGTCCTGTTTCTACATCAGGTCATTTTAAATTGCACAAATTTTGCCTTGATCTTTTTTCACCAGCCTCTGGTACATGATATATTATTCCCTGCTTCATTTGAAATTCCTCTGGTATCTATACACCCACAAGCTTTATCAGTAACACTTTCATACTGAGTCATCAATAAAAATGTTACACAGTATGAGGACAAAGACAAATTCTGGGAAAGCCAAACGAGGACACTGCAACTTAGCAGGTTCTGTGAAAGACCGAAACCAGTCTTTCAACTGTTTCTATAATTTCAGGTTTGGGATTTATGAAAGAGAAATGGCTGTTTGAATAGCACAAATTTCCTTCATTAAGATTGTATCAGCTTCTGTTTGCATCCAATTTGTCATTCAAGGTGCATGGCTTAAGAGGCAGTCCTTTGTCAAAGGGACATTCAGATATTTCAAACAAGCAGTCACCTGCAATTGCTGAATGTGAGGGGACAATATCCAGCTCTGTGCAGGTTACAGGTGTGAAGCTTTGTAATCGTTCTCCTTGCCATTGCTTGGGATGCTGTGTATGCAGTGTAAGTTACTGGGGATATCCAGCTGCAAATAGAGCATTTTTTTCACAGAGGATGCTGGGTAAGTACTTTTTTGTAAGCCTACTGTGAAATGACCCCAAGTATCTGTTGGGCTTTGCTGCAGTGTCCTGGGAGTGAGGCACAGCGGGGTCTTGCATGGCTTGTATAGCCTCTAAAATAACCATGCAGGGAAACTATGTTTAAATATCTGCTTGTCTTAAAGGTGCTGTGTTCACATTTAACAGCTGACAAATCTCAGAGGTTTTGAGTTCTGGGTGGTTTTTTTGGGCTTGATTAACTAACGTGTACATTCCCCTAGGGTCAAAATAAAACCTGTTTTTACTGAATGAATGGTGGGGAAGAAACATTCAATTTATAGAAAGGATGACTTCAATTCACTATGAACTCCTTCCTTATTAGTAACACAATAAAAGACCAAAGAGCTACTGCTATATGTTTTCCTTGTCATGTTTTGCTGTGATAAAGATAGATGGTTATACTGTTGTGCTGAAAAATGTCTGACTGTTACACAAAACTGTTAAAAGGAACACTTTGTGTTTGTTTTATTCTGGAAAGATCCATCTTTGTAAAATAATACAAAACCCTCACTATGCAGAAGAAGGAGGAACTTCGCAGACTGCAGTGTTTTACATTTAATCTCTCTGTTTAAAGCTCCATGCCAGTGACTGGTGACATTTCTTTTACTCTGCTTTAACACATGCTTCCTTTCAGCAATGCTATCTGCCCATCAGGAATCAAAGCAAATCCAGATGGCTCAAGGACAGATGGCTTATGGTTTAAGAAGCATGGGTCAGAGTCGGCCGTACAGCATACCAGGTTCAGAGGAGTGCTCTTCTAGAGATTTTGAGTTGCTGATTAATAGTTTTTCTTTGCTTTGCTATTATCAGGCTGTGAAATTTAGCATGCATGAGGGAGTTAAATCAGAAGGTGCTGTAAGAGACAAAGTTCAACATACTTCACTCAAGGGAAAGAATTCATTTCTCATACAGTAAAAATGCACAATGAAGTGGTCGCAAAACCAGAGAGCTGAGAGTTACTTAAAAAATCTTCTTTGCTTTGAAGTTTGAACCAGCCTCCTGAAATAAGTCTGATAAGCAATGTTGTAGACAGCCATGGTATTGCCCAGGAAGAAGAGCGTGATCTAGCAACATCATAGCAACCTTCCTGTTACATGACCAGAAATGTGTCTCTTGCAGCTACTGGAGACAAATTAGTGCCTGATGATGTCTAAACAGACCTGTTGGCAGCCATATAACTATGATACAGAACATCAGCTGCTATTGCAGAACACTATGGTTATATATTACACTAATGACTCAGGGCAAATGTCCTTTTCAGAGGTCTAAAAGGCATCTCATGCAGACCACAGGAGACAACTCATTCTCTTACCTCAATTTTGTAGTATGATAAGTCTTCCAGGCAATGTTCATTGCTACCCTTCACTGTCTGCCTCTTCTCTAGAGGCAGAGAAAAGAGCACAATGATAGTGTCCACACTTGTGTCAGGTGTTTTCATATCCAGGGAATAATTAAAGATCAAGACTTGATTAGTGCAAGCAGTAAGACTACTACACATGGTGTATATACGTACTGCCAGTATAGATGAAGTGCCTTGGTTTTGAAATACATCTGAGGACAGAGTCCACATAGGGTTTTTTATCAGTAAATCCCAACTGTAATACAAACAAAGTCAGAATTATTATCCCTATAATACAGATGGACAAAGAATTAGAGGGAAGTAAAACAATCTAGTCTTTCAAGATCATGCAATGGAAGACAACTCTCTTAAGTCTTATTTCAGTGCTGTTTATAAGCCATAAAAGAGAATGAAATGCAGTTTTTTTAATTCTCAATACCTGTTGTAGAAAGTGAGTTTTGAGAAGGGAGCTTATTGAGTGGGAAGACTGGAAGTTAATCCTACTGAAGAAAATTTTGATTATATTTATTTGGCTTCTCTCTTTTCAAAGACTTTATGTTGTCCTCTTTGTTCTGGATTCTTCACCTAAAGGTTGGAGTACAAGGAGAACTACTGAAAGATTTTGGAGATGGATATGTGTGAATCTCTCTGTATCTTCCCCTTATTCTCTCATGATGTGGGAAACAACATAAATGGACGTATCCCAGCTATAAATTAGACCATTGAGAGAGTTACAGATCCCTGTATGTTCTCACTTCCTCTCTGCAATCATTTTTAGCAAGCAAAGTCAAATTCTTCCAGGTAAGAGTTGTAACATATTACATGCACTTTGCATAATTTACTATAACACATGTAGGACAACAGAAAATGAAAAGTCCAGTGATGGCATCATCAAAAAATACTCCAAAACTTATACTGTGAACAGATTTTTAAGCATTCCCTTTGTCTTTGCAGAATTTTAAACCTTTTTTTATGAAGTAGATCTACTCAACAATCACTTTTCTTCAGGCCTTTGGCATTTCCTTAAAAGCAAGTGAAATATTAATGATAATTTTACCCACAGATAATACAGTCAGAAGGACTTATGATGAGCTAATCTGACCTTTTGGATGCACAAATAGTGGAGTTTTCCTCATAAATTGAATTGAAATTTTTCTTGTGTGGTAAACCCACATTGCAAGAGTATGTGTAGTGCAGGATTACTCAAACCATCGCTAAATGAATTAGTCTGGGTACCAGCTGCTGTGTAACTATGTTAGCTGAGGGCTAATGAGTTCTGCTGAGAAGCAGGCAGCACTAACTCAGGTAAAGCACCCTGCTACTGTGGTATTCTCCTACTCCTAATTTCATAATTTGGCTATTGCGCTGATTTCCAGCAGCTAAAGACCAGTTACATATATTTTGAATATTGTTTGTATGCATTAAGCTTTGAAATTAAATCATTCAGAATCAAATTTAACTCTACTCTGTGAATTTATGTATAAGGGCTATAGTGAACAGAATATATTTAATTTTAACATCTATTTATCTTAATGAAAGTAATTGTGCTTCATGTGAAGGGAAGTATGGAACCTGAACTTACCTACTAGAATATTATTGAAGTTAATGTGGATTTCTCTGGCAAACTCACAGATTCCATAAATATACTTCCTAATGAATGGCTATATATTTTTCTGGGGTGGAAAAGATGAACTAAATCCTTTCTCATTCTGAGATTTAACATGGCAGGGAATTGAGAATAGTAGGTCATAAATGACTTATAAGCAAATGCATGTTGTAACCCTGCTGTACTTACAGCTTGGGGACACTGTAAAAAGCCAAATTTACTGCTGAATGTTCTTGGATACCCAGTGAGGGTAGAGTAAGTGTGCTGCAAAGCTTCCAGGCTATTCTTTGGGTTTCTTTTGCAGCTTGTTGTATCACATCTATCCCAGCTTTTTATCCCAGCTGAATGGCAAAAGCTACATATGCACCAAAGATCTAGTAGAAATGTCTTTCTTAAACTTCTGCTAGAAGTGGTAAAAGCCCATGGGTCCTACATCCTGTGCAGGTCACAAATGAAAGCCATTTAGTAGAAACTTTGTGAAGACTCACATATATATATATATATATACGCCATTTTTAAAAGTAAGAGCCTTTAAACTACAAATGTTCTACAATTATTTTCCTGGTATTTGATTTCTCTGACTTTAAAGTTTTTGGCAAATATTTTGTGGATCAACAGGAAGGAAGCATGTGTATGGAACATGATTTGTCCTGGAGCTGGTCTAGTCTATAGATTCTTGCTTAGAATATAGATCTAGCCTGCAGATTCTCATAGAAAATGTCATCAACCGTAGGAATGACCAATTTAAAGGACATTCCTTTAATATCCTCTCCTCTTACACACACACCCCAGAAATAAAAACCCTCCCTACAACAAGATATATATTCTTCTTGATAACAGGAAAGAAAGAGTTAGGCCAGGAGAAATATTCACTTACTTCTGTTTTTCACTAGGTGCACTGAGATACTACAGTGACAATGGTCAAACAGGGGCCCTGCTACATATAACTGTATAGTTAGAGACAAACAGACTTCTCTCCCAGATGGCTCAACCCCCCCACAGCTACTAAACTTTTGGCCTTATGACAAAATCTAAAGCTGTATGTGTGTTATATGCAGAAACATAACACTCCACGTCTCCTTTGCCTCAAAACAAAAAATCTACTTATATCTAAAGACAAAAACACATTGGCATGCATTTGAAATTGACTGCTGAAAATCACTAGTCTTTTGGAAAATGCAATTATGTGTATAGAAAGTGCGTGTGGGTGTAAGAGCTTGAGAGACAGAGCCACATGGCAAGGCTGTTTGCAAGTCCTCCAAGCTTTTTTCATTTGAATCCCTTTTACTTCCCAGAAACGGTTCTCCATAATAAGTGTCACCTCCTCTGGGCATTTCCAATTTGTCAAATTGAAAACACCACCAAGATTTCAATTTTTGGCTGATATTCAAAGGATGGGGGTTGCATTAACTTCTTATCCAGGACAGTCGACTGAATAGCAACTTTCTGTACTGTAGCTTTTTTAACTTTCACAGAATTACAGAATCACAGAATCACAGAATCTAAGGGGTTGGAAGGGACCTCGAAAGATCATCTAGTCCACCCCCCCTGCCAGAGCAGGGTCATCTAGAGTACATCACGCAGGAACGCATCCAGGCGGGTTTTGAATGTCTCCAGTGAAGGAGACTCCACAACCTCTCTGGGCAGCCTGTTCCAGTGCTCTGGCACTCTCACAGTGAAAAGTTTTTCCTGAAACTTTATCACTTTATCACTTGATCACTTTATCCTGAAACTTTATCACTTTTATCCTGAACTTTATCACAATAAATTCCAGTGAAATTATAGAATTCTTTTCTTGAGCTCAAGCAATGTATGTGTTATGCGTTGAAGAATAGATTAATGATTTCCAGGAAAGGGACCATAATAACCAGTCATCCAGCTGTGTGAGCTCTCAAATTGCACAAGCTGCAGAACCCAACCCTGTAGTCCTTTTTCAGGTCTAGGTAATACCAAGTTAAGATAAAGTATACCTTTTAGAAAGGCATCCTCTAATAGGTTGAAGATTTTGAGTGAGAAAAATGCCATACAGTCCTTTGTAAAGTTTTTCAAAAGCTAATTATGGTCTCCCTTCCCTCATTAAAGGATTACTACAGAGAAATACCTATTATCTACGTTGTTGTCCCTTAAGATAAGAATACCTTATAGAATAAGGAAAAATCAAACTATTTCTCACTCCTGCATCAGCACTTCTTCAAGTTTTGCACAATTTTATAAACACTCGGATATTGCAGTGATAAGCACATCATAAATATCCAGAGATTTTGTCCAAGGTGCATCCAGCATGTCTGTACCTATGACTGCAGCATACACTAGCAAGCTTTTCTGCCTGGACGTGGGTAACACGAGCAACAGTGACAATGCAGATGCAATAGCACAGGCTTTGCCATTACTGAGAACACATAACCTGGGGCTCTGTGGAATTCCTCCACTGGATACCAGCCCAGACACAAGTCTGTGCCACTTTATCTCACCACCGTTGCTGCGCATGCTGCTTAGCTGATGGTGAAAGGATGCAGGGCCAGGCTAAGGCTGCTCTGCACTTTGCGCTAAAGTCAGCAGTGGCATAGAGGGTCCCCAGGGCTCAGAGCACAAACAATGAGCAAGCAGTCTTGTCCTGGGAGCCTTGCAGACTGCCCGTGCCAGTGTGGCTGAAGTAACCTGCACTGTTGACTGGAAGGAGAGCTGGGATGTGACCAGCTTCCTCTCCCACCTCTTCCTTTCACCTGATGGCCCCTGCTTACTTAGATTTATCCTGGTGCAAGAAAAACATGGACTCATAAAAGGGCCCTGTGTTACTGGGATGATCTGGGATCTGACTGGTCAAATTGTGTGTGATGCTGCTGGTTCTGCCCTTCAGGCTGGACTTGGAGCCAGGTTAACTCTCATGAAAATCAAAGGAGTCCTTTCTCTTGTGTTTAAGACTGATTTTTGCCCTGATCTGCCACCCATTGCTGAGGCATATTTTGCCTAACCATAAACATGCTGCATACCACAATCACACCTTATTTTTGACTTTTGTAGCAAAATGAGGTAGAGATATGCTCTGAAGCAGAAAGGCCTGTGCCTTTTACACAATGAGATTCTTATTTCTACATTGCCTTGAAGAAAAATTAGGTTCACTGTGTTGGTTACATTAACTGTTGTGAATGTAAGGAATGTTTGAAGGGAATTTAATAATTAAGCTGATTTCAAGGGCCTATCAACAAGACTGTCTGCACTTCAGTTCCATAGTGAAGCCACTTGAGTAGAGAGTGTTCGTAAATACACGATGAAGTTGACAGATTAGAACATGGTTGAAATTACTACAGATTAAAACAAAGTAAGCAATAAAAATACAAACACTCTGTGAAGCATTTTAATAAATCACCCCCAAACACTATTCAGCAACACATGCTGTGGGGATTTGGGACTGCTTATCCAAACTCACCTTCTCTATAAGAAAGCTTAATCTTTGCTGAAAGGTTTGGATTTGCCACTCTTTAACTCCTGTATATTCCCTTAGATTACTCTGAAGAAGCCCTGCATATTTAGGCTTTATTAGACATGGGGCTTGACTTGAAGTAGTTTTAAATCAACTGCAATCTGTGGAGCTGGATGAGTACTTGGCATGATGGAGGTCATTAAGATTAAAATGCTAAATGGAAACTACACAGGTAAGTCACTGTGAATTGAGTTAAACGCACACCACTTTTCTTGTCAAGGTATTAAATATGTATTGCATAGATAACCATGAGATTATTATTTTGAGTGGGCATTTTAACAAATCGTTTTGCATTTTGAACAGTTGCCAAACTCTCCTCTGGCTCAAAACAGTATAAGTTTTTTGGCTTTGCTGTAGGCTCTTTGGCAGCAGAGGGTTTTTTTAAGTTTCTTTTTTTCACTGATGGCAAAATCTGATCAATTTATCATCTTTCACAACAACACAACAGAGCTTGCCCTTGATTTCTCTGGCATCAATGCTACCTGGCAAATAATGTACAAATGAAATCCCCTGATTTCTAATACCTGCTGTACACAAAAGTATTAATTGTCTAATAATGCAGCACAAAAATGGACAATAGTTTTGTCAGAAATGATCACACTATTTATTTATTTATTTGCTGAAGGCTTTTGTTTGCACCTAGAGGTGAGCTGTTTCAACATATTATGCACCAGCAGTCATGCTGAGCGAAGTGATGAGTCAGTCAAGCCCTGAAAGGTTCCTGCAGGGTGACCATATCTGCTCACAGCCGTCACCGCTGTTAATGGCAGAAAATGAGCTAGAAAACACACAGGCCAGGTTCTCATGCCAGGCCATGTAGGGCCTTGCCACCTGTCTCAGCCTTTAGAGCTGTATTTCTCAATCTGATACCTAAAACGTGGTCTGCAAAAGGAAAAGGCCTTAAATTTGAAACTTTGCCCTCAGGTGAAGCTGTTCCACTATTGAAAAGTCTCATGTTTTTAATTGATAGATTATCTGTTAGCCTGCATTTTTCGTAGAAACAGAAAAGAAAAAATTGGATGTCAGCACTGATTCCAGAAGTTCCAGAATCTAAAATGACTCACAGAGATACATGGTAAGAAGAGGGGCAGAGGCAGGTTAGGACCATGAGAGCATTCAATCTTAACAGAGCAGATCTGTTTACTTGCATGTTGTTGAAGGACACTGGCTGAGGAAGGAGAGGACATTCCAATTTTGTTTAGGAACACTATGTCTGAAAAACATAAGTTATTGTTTACCTCTTCTTGCAAACAAATATAATGGTGATTTCCCTGCAGCCATAATAATAAAGAAGCTTTGAAAAATATCAATTCATCAGAGGAGGAAGACAGACTGAGGTAGTGAAAGTCAGAAGATGAATAAGGATTGCTATGCAAAGAACATTTCACACTTAATTTTTTGTTCAATACAAGTTCCTGCAGCACGCCCATCATCACGTTATAATGGGAAGCCAACTCAAAGGGGAAATTTCAGGTTTCTAAATAACTTGTAAGTCTTCCCCATATTGCTTACTAAAAATTTTTTTACTCTCTTCTCTTAGTTTCTTTATTTGTATTGTGTAGTTATGGTACATTTGAAAAGATAAGTTGCCAAGATTTTAAGACTATAAAAACATGTTGACCTTTTAATAACATTCAGACATTATTTAACAGTACATAAGAAAGATACAGAAAGAAATCATGCTGGACTATTTAATGTATTTATATTGGGAAATTAGGAGATCAAGGCTGTATATATACCTGTTTCTGGTGGGCCCAGACTTTTTGAAGGCAATGAGAACTTTGTTTCAACTTAAACATGAGAAAGCTTGAAGTATTAACGGAGCCAAGTTTAGCAGCATTATCATATAGATGTGAATTTTTTCTTCAGTTTGGGTGCTAAACCTAAAATTGGGAAGTAGCTATTTTAATTTATTCTTTTCAACAAAATACCATTAAATAATTGAATCTCTGAATAAGTATTGGAAACATTACCCGTTATGTGGGTTTCAGTGTTTGAATTAAATTCAGCAAACATATAAAGTGGTAATTTATCCTATATTTACAAAAGACAGGCTGCCACTAAAAATAAAAGTGGTATGATAAAGCTTTTTTGTAATTAAGGAAAATTACTACAGATATAGTTTGCTGGAATATGTCACTTGACTGTGAGGCTTCACTTCTATCCAGCTGCTTCTTTCTACACATGACTCCACCCACCCACCCACTCACCCACCCACTCACCCACTCATCTTCAGTCTTTCCTTCACACGAGGCAGCATTGTTCTGTAGCTCCAAAGGCTGTTGCAGTCATTCAGGGTGATTTAAACCATTTGCCAATGAGAGCAACTGTCAAGCTGTAGTTGCAAACCTTCACTAGTGGTGACAGACATATGTCACCTGGGTAACAACCAAGGTACAGCAGTGATGTGGTGTGATGTTAAACACAGTTGTAACAAACATGAAAGTGTTGCTCATGAAAGCAGCACTATACAGGCAATGGTTTTAATTCAGACAAGTGCTGCTGATAGTCTCAGCAGCAGTCTCAGCTAACCAATAAATCACGCTCAGCTTGAGCATGGGTCACAGTCCAGTGGCATGTTAGATTAAGTGAGTGATAAAATGCACAAATGGCTAAGACGTAAAAATTCAAACTGGTCCGGTATCTGAAGAGATGAGGCCTAGTTGTATTCAGACAGATGGAGGAAGAAGGGGATGTCAGTTGCGGAAACAACTGGACTGCTGTTGTGAGCTGCACTCCTTTTTCAGGTCTGAGGAGTCTTCCACAAAAGTGTAGGCAGATGTCAAAAAAACCCCAAACTCATCACCATAAATATTCTGGCACAAAAAAAGCAATGTGGTTTCCCCTACTCTCATTCTCAGAAAAACCTTGTTTTGGCTGAAATTTTAAAACCACATGCCCACAAAACCAGCCTGAAGTAGATATGTCATTTAAGAAGTTTCAGGACAGATGACTACAGTTAAATGCTTAAAAAATTTAGAAGATGCTCAGGTGTTTTGAATGGTAGGAAGTGACAGTCTCCCCACCGATATTTAAATAGGCTCAATTACATTGCATTTCCTGTGTTGTTGACCTGTGGTTCATATTTGTTGATACTCCAAGCAATGCATACAGTGGGGACTTGAATGACTTTTTTTAAAATAAACTTCTTCTCTGGGAAGTAACTAAAAAACTGATACTGTGGGGTTTGATGTTTATTATCTACCTTGTGAGGAAAATTGAACAAATGATAAGTATGATTTTTTTACTTTATTCATTCTGAAGGATAATGTGTTCTGATGTTGATAAGAGTAGGAAACAAATTTACACAGAATAGAAAATATTTTTTCTTTTTTTTTGTCCCCATAGAAATTATGCTTATTTTCACCTCTTTTTCCAGTTCTAGTTGCTGGCTCTGGGAATTCTAGCAGGGAATCAGACTGGGGCTTAGTATATCCTTACAATTACAAGGCTGTGCACTTCAGGTTGTCTCCTCATTACACATGGGCAAGCCTTGCTCCTAATGATGTGAAAAGAGTGCCACAGAAAATTCAACATCAAGCTGCTATGAGTAATCAGATTAATCAGTGCTGGAGGCAGTCAGTGACAACTCAAAGAAAAGGAAGCAGCTTACATGGAGAGGCTTTTCACTGAAGTACACACGTGCATTTCTATCTGCATGTGTGTGGCTTCCCAGTCAAAATTGCCTGTAAACCAGGCAACTGATACACCACACTTACCATCCTTCCTCTCAATGACTTACTTCTTGATCCTCTGTTGTTTTAAGAAACTTTATAATTAGATCACTTCTCAATTATATAACCCCCAATTCTAACCATCTGATTCTAACCTGATTCTATGATTCTTTGCTTTCTCATGCTGGACTCTACCTGTTCTAAAATCCACACCACATCTGTAGACCTTAAAGAATATGTGTCTCAGAAAAATTTTGGGAATATATTACTCATGTCATAGGGCAGATAAATACATCAAATGACTAAGTTTAGTTGTGGGGAAAAAATAGTTGTAGGTTGTGGTCCAAGGTAGCTGTAGATCATCACAGTCTTCAAATAACAACCAGATGCCTATATGAGGCTAAAATGCTTTCTGTTTCAACACCAAGAGCATTTTCTGAACTGCTGTATTATGGACACTTGCACAGTTATTTATAAATATCAATTACTATGAACTCTTATTCTTTTTGTTCCAGTTCCTGCTGAAATCACTCAATGAATGAATGAAGTATTCACATGATCATAGAATCAGAATCATGGAATGGTTGGGATTGGAAAGGACCTTGAGGGTCATCTAGTTCCAACCCCCCTGCCATGGGCAGGGACACCTCCCACCAGACCAGGTTGCTCAAACCCCATCCAGCCTGGCCTTGAACACTGCCAGGGAGGGGGCAGCCACAGCTTCTCTGGGCACCCTGTGCCAGTGTCTCACCACCTGCGTAGTAAAGAACTTCTTCCTAATAACCAGTCTAAATCTACCCTATTTCAGTTTGAAACCATTTCCCCTTGCCCTATCACTCCATGCCCTTGTAAAAAGTCCCTCTCCAACTTTCCTGTAGGCCCCTGCAGATACTGGAAGGCTGCTATGAGGTCTCCCCAGAGCCTTCTCCATGCTGAACAACCCCAACACTCTCAGCCTGTCTTCACAAGAGAGGTGCTCTAGCCCCCACACCATCTTCATGGCCCTCATCTGGACTCGCTCCAACAGCTCCATGTCCTTCTTACATTGTCCCCTTATGATGGGGGAAATGATTTCAGTAAAACTGGTGCTGTAGAGGTCTGTGACTTCAAGATGACTTTCTGGAATAAAAGGTTTATATAAAAATACAGGCCCAGCATAGACTTGAGTTTCACGGTAGACTTCAATTTCATGATAAAGTTGTAAAGTACCTTTGTGCTGTGATTTACAGAAAAGATAAACCTATGACCTTCTATTCAGTTAGGTTGTACCAAATTTTTCAGCTCAGTTTGAAAAGATAAAGATGTGCCATTTGTTTTTATTCTAAGGTGTGAAATATAGTTTCAGAAGCTGATGGATATATGATGACCATTCTCCAGAAATCCACAATCACTTCAAATTTTGGGTGTTGTGTGTTCAGATGACATATAACAGCTGGTATTTAAGAAAATGCTGAGATTTTAGGTAGGGATTTCCTAAATTAATGGTATCCTGAAGGTACTGACAGGGAGACTTAATATACTGAGGGGGTGTATCAATATACATCTGCTTTACCAACTAATCAGAAAGAGAGCTCCTCCCAGGTAGAGTAGGCTCAAATTGTCAGCGCTGAAGATGAGAGAAAGGATAGGAGTCCTGCCTTTCAGCTCAGAAAACTATCTAAAAAGAGTGAAGTCTTAGGATCCAGTAATTGACTCCCTCTGAGAATTGGATTCACAATACAAATGCAATTCATTTCAGCATTTGCAGTTTTCCTGCATTTATAGATAACTGCTGGCTTGAAAAACTGGATTTTGCTGTGAATTTATCACCTGGTTGCAGAGGTCCATTCCTAACCCCTGCAAAACTGAGAACAAAATGTGTTAAGAAACTCAAACCCTTCAAAGAATCTTCTCTTTCATATTTTATCTTTGTATTCCCACAGAGATGTAACATACTTTTATTATTGTAGAGTGTGAAAAAAATGTGTGCTTATATGTGTGAGTACATGAAAGCATATGAAAATGTATCAGGATAAAAGACCCCCAAAGCTAGATTGAGCCTTAACTCTGCCCTGCAAAATTATTGAATGGTTAGTTCTCCATTTTCTGTGAGACTCCAGAGAGGCTGAGCCACGACCCAAGTGTTGTGTCTCACTTGAATATTTCTGCTGAGGTCTCATCCATGTTCGGGGTGGAATGGGAGGAATAGAGGAGACTGGCCACCACAGAAAATAACTGTCTGGATGATGGGATGTTAATAGCTTTCAAGCTGTGGCTTTTGAGTACAGAATTATTTGATTTCAAAAGTAAAATATTCTGATAGCACAGATAATTTCCCTGTTCTATATAGAGTTTTCAAACTAGACCTGAAAAGCAGTATCTATATTTATATAAGCACTAATTATTTTTAATTAAATAGTGAACCACTTGCTTTTGATCTTGCTTTAGGACTTGTACAGACTCATTTTTCTATCGTGTCTGTCTGGTGACTGGACTAAGCAATGACTAATTCAGTAGTAACTCACTGATTTACTGACCTATTTTGGTAACTGTCTGTTTTAATCCTTAGTTAGGGCTCAGATGTAGTAGTTAGTTCAACATAACAAGTTACTCTGCATCACGGGAGCCCTTTTAGGTGTCCACACACACACTTCTAGTCAACAGGAATTCAAAATGCTACAAACTTCATTTCACCACCTTTCACTGTCACATTTCTTTCTAACTTGCTTCTTTGTAAATCTGAGTGTAAACCTTCAATTCAAAGAGCTACATGCCATAAAGTATTTAGCCAATGCAGTGTAAACATGCTAGCATAAACTTTTTGAGAGTCCAGCTCTCAGGGTGGTGTCCAGAGCCCTGAGTTTATAGTCCCCCTATAGTCCATGAGGAAATCCAAGAAATGGCTTTCTGAAAAGCAACCATGTTGAGGATGGAGCTGTCTGTGCTAGACCAGGGCTTCTACTGCCCTATAATATTGATTAGCTGAATTATCATTCAACTAATGACTGAATGAAAGCACCTTGGATGTTTTATCTCTTTCATTTTCAGGGAAAAGTTGTAATATCATGTTTAATTTTTACAAGATGCATTGGGTGCTGTATACATGCACATTAGAGAATGGACAAAAACACTACAAAATGAGGCTTTGAGCACCATGGTCTAGTGGAAGAGATCCCTGCCTATGGCAGAGTGGTCGGAACTAGATGATCTTTAAGGTCGGCGAAGTAAAGATCTCTTTTAACAAAGGGTGGATGCACATGCAAGGTACCAGTTCTATATGGAAATCCCTGATCTATGCCAAGGAGTCAGATGCATACAATGACTGTTTATAATTTAAATAACAAAATATTTCAGAGCATATGTGAATAAAAGATGAACAAACTGTAGTATTATTTCCCTTTCTGACACTATGCAATTAACTGAATGAGTCTTGAATTGCTGTAATATGAAGTGAGGAACAAACAAACAAAAATTATCCCAGTGTATCGAAGTTAAGAGTGATAAGAGTAATTTTGGTTTATTGAACAGAATATCCTTTTAAAGTATAACCAAATAAAGTCTATGTCTGGTATGGTTTGATCACATTTTTGTTCAATCTTCTTTGACAATAGGTGCCTAATCTTCTATCCAGCATGCACAGAGATTTGTGTCTATAATTTACCATAAAGTTAATGGGAGTTCTTCTGGAAACGCCCATGCATCAGTGGGCTTGGATAAGTCCTGACTGCTCATGACCCTGTGCAGATTCTTTAATGCATAAGAAATACAGACATTTTATGTTTACTTGCTCATAGAAATGAGGCAGATTCTTTTTTCCTTTCTTAATCAATGTATAAAAGAAAACAGACATACTGTCACCTCTTCACCTCTGATTCTGTAGAGAACAATAAATGGAAAAATATTTTAAATAAACACACATCAGTTGTTGGTGTGAGTCATCCTTATGAATAATGGTGATAATGAGAATGGTGTATTGTGTATCTAACGTGATATCTCTACTTCTGAAGTAGGTTATTTTTCTGCTCTTGTATTTTTCATCTTTTCTTTATCTATGTGGAGTTTACAATGACTCTATCATAAAGTTCCTTTGTGCAGCTGTTACAGAAAAGGTGTATAGAAGGCAGTATTTTAATTCAGTATTTTAAGTATAATCTTGACACAAAACCATCCTAAGCAGTTGTTAACTTTCCTTGGCTTTTGTGGGCTTTGAATCCATTCTGTATAGAGTTCTATAAAAAAGACATATGAGTGTCCCTTATTTAAAAAAATGAATAGAAAAAATGTTGTGCGAAATGTCATTTTGGCAGAGAAGGTGATAACAGGACTTCCTAAGTGAAAAAATTGGTTTCTTTTTTCATTTCTGAAAGCAATTATATTCCTGCTATGAAAGTTATTACTTGACATAGTTAACAAGAGATGACAATATTGGAGATGAATTCTGCTACCTATCATGTACTTCAGCCTACCATAGTCTACACTGATATGCACAATTTAGGCAGAGAGAGGCATGTAGATGCATACACACAAGGACACACTGTGTTCCTTCATCTGAGCATGCTAAATTAATGATCTCTCTCCATAATTATTCAGAGGAAGGGGAAGATACAGCTGCAGTTAAAAGAGGGAGAATGCTACTGCATATCTAGGTACATATTTTGGTTTAAATGGTCCCCAGAGAAATAAGTTTTTTTCTTCCCCAAGGCAACTTACATTCTCCAAAAGGACTCACGGGAGTCCTCCTGCCATTCTGGATTGACAGAAAATAACCTCAAAAAAGATTTTGACTGGTCAGTATAACCTTAAAAAATGTTGGGTATACAGAAACATTTTCATTTTACCTGTTATTTATTGGAGAAAATGAAGAAGCCAAATCTGTTTAGGTAAGCATTTATTTTTTTGTAAATAAGGATTCTTCTTCCAAAATTCTTGCAGAATATAATAGAAAACATAGGTGGATATTAGTTGTCACAATAGGAAATTTATATTCAGGAGAAACAGGAAAATGGAAAAAGTAAATTGGTTAATAACCACATAACTTTGACATTCTCCTGACCCAAAGATAGTGATGAGTAAAATCCTTTCTTGCTGTAGCAAAATGTCGGTTTGGTACTGGTAAGCATTAATCAGCTTTGTGCTTGATACATTTAATGTGACTTACACATTTTACTTGAGATACACGGTAAAGTGATTGATGATAAATTCAGGAACACAAGTGCCAGTCACAAAGAATCAGGTCTGTTTAGTGCTGACATTCACTTGGCTTCCATGAATAATTCTCTGTCTGGCAGAAGATGTTAAGTAACAGCCGTTAACTATCCTCAGCAGCTATGGATAACTTCCAGCCACCGTGTTGGCTAGTGTATTTTAACACGTTCAATCTATTAGAGAACTTTCTACAAAAGTAGACTTATTTATGTACAAAAAAAAAAGGCTAAGTTATCTGCTATTTTCCCCCTCTTCTAATTTAAAACTGAGTATTCAAATGGCCTCGTTTTCTGTTTCCTACTTTCAGACTGCATTATTTACCAGTCGGGCCTAGACGACTCCCCAGATTAAGGGGGGACACTGGGCACATGCTGGAAGTAGAGCAGCACCTTCCAAGGCCAAAGCAGCACGGCTGTTTCACATGAGCTCTGTAAGGCAAAGTCGGTGGATTCACGAGGAGAAAGGTGACATGATACATGGTCACAGCAGAAAGTGGTGGTGGAGTCATCAGCAGAATGATATCACCTGGCTGTTGGTTGGCTCTGTGCTGTCCTCTTGCATCACCTATCTCTCTGGGAACACTGGCACAACTTGGTGGTCTCCATTCTACTGCTTAAGTGAGATTAAATCAAAACTGTCACAGCTGCAAAGCCAAGCACTCCCAAGTGAGGAAACACCAGAATTAGCCTATCCTTTACCAGTGGAATAAGATATCTTCCACACATATCCACCCATTTACATACACATATGTATGTTTATATTTATGCTGTAGTACTGTCTTTAATTACACCATAACATAAATTTTGGCAGCATTATGAAACGATTACAAAGCAATAGGCTAGAGACAGAACACCTGGCTTGTCCCCATGACTTCACATCTACTTTGCAGGGGTCACTCCAGTGTTAGAAGGTTATCTATCTACCACTACCTTGATTAAAAAGCACTTAATTACTCTTCACAGGTGTAAAGGAGCTGGGTGAATTAAGTTATTTTCTTATTTTAAAGACATTTTCAACCTTTAACTGTGTTGTCGTAGTTACAGCTAGGGAGTTTGGGATATGCACTAGTAAAATTGATTACACAGACATGTGTGACTATGATTCATCTGAGAGCATGGAAAAGAAAAGATGCACAAATTCTTCCCCAATCCCATCATTTCTTTCTTTATGACTTTATTTGAAACAAAGCTTGGACAACACAAAATAATTTGATTTTATGATAGCCATAGGCAGAATAAAAGATGTTCTATATCTACCCACGACAGAATTGTAGGCTATGGATTCAATTTGAAACAATGGCTTTCCTCACTTCATTTGCTAACCATTTTGAGGGCATTACATTCTCATTTCTTTCAGGCAATCACAGATTCTGGGGACTGGAAGATTTGTTATCGTATTAAAACCACAGATCAGCTAGTCTTAACATCTTTTGTCTGGCAGTAGCTAGCTATCAAGTACTCTAAGGAAACTTAAAATATGATTGTGCAATTGAGAAACAATCCACCCTTAGGGGTTTCAGAAGACTTTCGTCTAACGGGTAACTCTAGCTTGTGTGATGGCACATCAAGGCAACAGTACTGCCAAAACACTAGTGTTTTGTTTTCTCCTGAATAAGATTTCTGGATGTTCCCATGATGCATAAGCACATCAGTTCCTCTTTAAAATCTTTTTACAGTGTAGAAACATTGATGCTTCTACATGCTTACTTCATAGGCATTATCATAGCATATCATTTCCCATTATCATAGGAAAGTATCCTTGAGTTACCTAACCTTTCAAATAGTTTTCTCCTCATTTTCCTTCTCTAAGTCTTAGCTGTTTTCTGACTCAGGTGCTAACTGTGCACTTTACCACAAGCAGGCATGACCTGGGACACGAATATATGAACCTGTCAGTCACAGCTTGTAGTTCTTAGCTATTAATTGTGAGTTCTTCTGCATGCTTGATGGCAGCTCCCATCTTGAAGGACCATTCCCTCTGAGGGTAAGGATAGTGAATGAGTAGGCAGTCTCTTTAAAGTCTTGTTTTTCAGAGCAAAATCACTATTGACAAAAAATACCTTTTTTAAAACCAAAATAAATCATGTCCATTTTTAACACGCCTGTTTACCCCTGCATGTGGACCTTGGAAGGACCAGCTACCTCTGGGTTTTCCCATAGAGCCTCCCCCTATCAACTTATCTCATTGCAACAGCTTTTGGTCTGCCCTGGGCATTCAGTGACTCACCACCATTTAATGGGGATTGAGATGTTTTTAATTGTTTATAATCCTTTTGAACTCCTGCCCCAGCTGAGAACCTGGAACTGTGCCACTACTCTTCAAGCAGGAACTGTGGTGTTCAGGACAAGGCAAGGTCTGTAGGCACAGGTAATAATGTTTTGTTGGACTAGTTACTGTGGTTGGAGAAATAGATAGCTTTCAGGAATGCAAAAGTTTGTGCAGGTCTGAAATGGAAGCTGCAAACTTCAAAGATAAATGTAAGAGAGCAGTTACTTTGAACTTAATTTCTTTATGTTAACAAGTTAGATTATGAAAAAGAAAAGGCAACTGTTATCTGTGAAATAGAAACAGTGTGCTTGCAGAAGGAGGGGTGATAAATTGTTAGCTCAAAAAAATGACCTCTACTTTATGAGTTTATTCCAGGAGCATAATAGCTTTCTAGGTCACATGACCATCAGTAACCATTTGACTAAGATTCACCATTCCAAATACACTGTAGAAGTTATGTATGAGAATTCTAGAAAAACCTGAAAAATAATTTCTTTATCTGATCACTCCAAAAATTATGAACTAAAATATGAAACAGACTAAAACAAAGTGCTGCTGAAGTTTTTTCAACCATTTTTGGAACAGACTCCAAAATACTATCAAAATAACCATAACATACACAAGACAAAAAAAACAACTAACAATATCTGCCCCATCCCTATTTGATAAATAATCATACAAAACATTCAGTAAATGAAAATCTGTTAACCTAAGATGAACTGTCTGCTTCAAAAGCCCAAAAGTGTCATTAGAAGAACAACCAGATGACCTACTTGTATACAGGGAATTAGAATGACTCCTTCCTTCATATTTCTTCCTTAACAAGCCAGAAGTTAATTTCAATACCACTCCTCCTATGGCAACTTCAGTAAGAAGACAAGGAAACATATTGGATTTGAAGTTTCAAGACAAAACCCCCTCTTAGACCACTATATTGACTACTTGAGGAAAAGAATTGGGAGAAAACTAACAAACCAGCCATCACTGTAATTTTTTCCTGTCTCACAAAGGAAGTGTATCCTAAATCACAAGTAGTACAAACATGCAATTATATGACACTGAGTAATGAATCATACAATCATAGAATGGTTTGGGTTGGAAGGGACCCTTAAGAGACACCTCCCACTAGAGCAGGAATAGGAACAATGTAAACGAAAATAAAAAAAGATTTTAAGTTTTTAAGTTTTGTAAGTACCTTACACACTTAAATTAAAGCTTTATCAGTTACACTGAAAACATTAATTTCCTCATTTATTTTTTTCAAATTCAATAACAATTGTCCCTCCATCAAAATCTCTTGAATATCACTGCACTGAAATGACCTTAAATAACACATATCAAACTACAATTTACCAGTTGTGGTAAGAGACTCACAGATAAATATGCTTGCCTGAAGAATATCAGCTGCTATTCAAAAGATCCAGCCTTCTCAGATCCCACCTCATTTGCTCTGAAGAGATCACTCATGGCAACAATTTTAGCTATTTAGATGTCCTTTACCAGTTAGGTGTGCTCTCCTGGGCAGGTGGATGGCATCCATGAGTTAAAAGGACCTAAAATATTCTCAAACACTATTGCTACCAGCCTAATCTAGGAGTCATAGAAAGAGTCATTTACACCTTACAAGTTCCTCAACCACAAGAAATTTTGTCAGAACCAGAACTCCTACCTTTCATATAGCTACAGTATCACTAGCTTCAGCCCCAGAAACAAATACTTGGGGCTAGTAGATACCAAAGAGATTGACTGTATTTGAGCAGCAAATATTGAATTTGGCAACACATGTCACAACAGCAATCATCTTTGGAGCCTTTAAGGCATTTCTGCAGCCCATTCACTGTGCCATATGCCCTCCTGGAAACTATAGCTAAAACCAAACAACCCTGATGCACCAGGATGAGCTCATGCAGCTGATAATGGACAGAAACACCCCTCTTCCAGTGGGAGATAATCCTTTCAATGCAGTCACATTATCTCCAAGATTTTGGGTGTTATTCACACAAAGACACACCAAAACACCTCTAAAACAGGAGAACAGGTGATAGAAATCATCTCTCTTACAAATATTGAGACTAAAGCCTCTTTAGAGCCATGTTCTCATTTAATACTCTACGCTCCAAGCTAACCTCTCTAGCCTTGAAGAGAGATAAATACATTTCTCACTTTTTTCCAGAGTATTTAAAAAGCTTATTGTCTCCACAGGTACTTACTACTTTTTTTGTTTCAACCGGATGGGTTAATTTCAGCTTTTGCAGTTGCTGTTTCTATTTCAGACCTGAAGAGGGGCTTGTGTGTTCAATCACTTCTCTGTTGTTTCCAGCTTTAGCAAACTAGTCTAATGAAACATTTCACTTCTCCCCACAAACTTTGCTTTACTTCTGCTCTTAGACCATCATGGCTATACTACTACTTCTGCAATAGTCACAAAAAGTGGTTAGATCTCTGTATTTGTGATAGTGTTGCATTTCAGCTCCATGTCTGTTATGCAGACTGAACCCCTAAATTGTATTATTTATAGAAAGTGGGAATTATTTATGGAACTGCTGGGCTTCTGGGCTCCTGAGATCGCTACCTGTGTAGCATAGGTTTAACGTGCATAGGAACTTGAGTGTTTCAGAGCCACCCCTTTGCCGGGGGTAGCACTGCGCAGCCCTTGGGCTGCAGTGCTGCTCTGCCAGTTGACAGTGGTACCTGGATGCAGGCTGGGGATCTCTGTCCTCACAGCAGCCTGAGAAGCCAAACACATTCGGTGCCTTCTGAAGCCAGAAGCTGTCAGAAACATGTTCATTGCAGAACTAAAGAGAAATTAATAAGATCTGGCACTTATTTAGTACTTTCCTAAGTAACAAACACTATGTCTGTACAAAATTGTAAAACTGTTATAATCTCTGAAACAGGAAAATCAAAGCATAATGCAGCCAGAACCTAAAAAAAAAAGCATGAAATTGCTACTTTTTACCCAAACAGCTTGATTTTCAGAGATAATAATAATTCATACGTCCCACTGAATTTCTTTTTTAGATTTGAAAGCCAGTGCAATTTGCAGGTGCTCAGCATCTCTGCAGATCAAGGCACCCACCTCTCTAACTAAGGGGGGGCAGTGTGGGGTGCTTGAGAGTGGTCAGCAAGTTAAAGCTCCTGATTTTGACAACGTGGAACAGGTACAGGTGACATTTCAGTAACAGGCTGTTGAATGAATTGCTTCTCATCCCAGTTCTAATTTGTAGGATCGCATTACCTCTCAAAGCAAGATTTTATTTTCCTGAGGATTTCTGAACACAAGCTTAGTTAAATCAATTAACATACTGTTCCCTGTGCATGCACAAGAGCTGAAAATCCCTTACATCCCAGAGGTTTTTCTAATTACATAAAACCGGCACTTAGGAACCACAGAGCTATGTGGCCTGTGTGAAATTGAGTAAGGGAGGACATGCATCTTACATGTAAGGAGGGAAATGGCAGATTGACTCAGTGCAGGCTCATGGCTCCACATGGATTCTGTCCCTTTACCTGGGGGCACTGAACCCTACCCACTTCTTGCTGGTAGCAGTAATACTTACACATTCCAGAGAAGGAAAATGCTTTTACTGTTCAAACGCAAATAGCCAAAAAAATTGGGAGGCAGGTCTGTCTCTGTTACCCCTGCTGTCTGGCAGTGAGGGATCTCCACCAGGCAGTCTAGTCCCGGGTGTAAGCAGAACTGGGGCAGGGCTTCTTCCAGCAGAAGGAGTTTCCCATTTAGCATTTGGCTCCAGCTAGTCTCCAAGTTCTGTGGCTTGGAAACTATAATACAAATTTGATACGTTGTGTTTAGTTTTTGATGGATTTGGGTTTTGGTTTTGGGTTTTTTTGTTTTGTTTTTGTTTAAATTCTAGTTAATTTGACTGTCAAGGTTTTCAATAACACCAACAGCAGTAATTTAACTTCTGTTACCTGCTGTGGGTGGCTTGCGTAATGTTAAATTTTTACTTTCATGCAAAGCATCCAACTGCCAAGATCATAAGCATCATACAAATTACTAAATTAAATAACTAAATGAGTGGCTTTTCAAGAACTCAAAGGAAATTCAGAGCTTTAGTATAGCTCAGGAAAGAGTACAATGACAGGAATAAAGCTATTAGGAAATAATTTCCTTTCAAAAGCAAATTCCACTCCTTCTGTGAGTGTGTAGATGCTTCCACTGAAGTCACAGTCCCTTGTTGCTAGGTTTTGTATATAAGAAAAGAGAAAGACAACACCTGCTTTAAAAAACTGTCTCCATTCCAGGAGGCATCATCATCTCTGTTGTACCTAGAGAAGTCAAATGACTTGCTCAGCATCAGGAATTAGTTCCTGAGTCAGGAGTTGACCCCTACCTTATGTGTCATGGCTCACTCCGTGTTCTTCCATGTTGTCTTCCTGATTACGTGCATCCTCTTCTTTTTCCTTTACAAGGAAGAGTATAAACTGCAGTCAAACCTGAGCCCTTTTTTATGTCAGGATTGCAAGCAGTTTTGAGTTTTTCTGAAGCTTTGAATTTTGAAACAGAAATTATACTGCTCTTCATTTGACATTGTTGTCACATTGAAAAAATGCAGAATCAATGGAAGTTGTGACAATTCCAACTCTGGGCTCCGTGAGAGCTTGTAAACTGACTGTAGTTTTACAAACACTGCTACAGCCTGCTGTCCAGTTCTGCTGGCCACACAAGGGCATCCGGTATGTTTTCACTGATGGCACTGCTCCTTAACAGATCTTTACATGCTAGGACCCGGTAGGATTTGGAGTGAGAAATGAAACTGTAAACAAATCCCACTGTTCCCAGATGGCATGGATTAAGACTGTCACCTCCATCTTGTCAAATTGCATTTATTTACTTCAGTTTAATGTTACAGCAAATACATAATTAAGAATTTCATATTTATGGAAATAAGAAGGGAAATTTGGTGTTTCGAAAAATTACACCACCCTGTATTAAACACGTGAAAGATCCATAGTAGCTATAACAATAGAGATAGGGTGAATTAACTCACTAGAAATGAAGAGATATTTCATGTAAAAGGGCATATATAGTGGGAAAAAAACCTATCAATAAAAGGCAGCCAGATATAAAATGGGATAGAATGTCTTGATTGCAGTCTTTATGGACCTCAGCTGTTAACCCTGCTATGTAGCAGTGCAAATAACTTTCCTGAAAATTGTAAATCAGTTTTGCACCCTTAGAGGAAATATTATGTGATATTTTGAATTAGTCTTTAAAATGACCCTTCTTAAATATGCTCATATCAGGGGTAATAGTAGAGCTCTGTGTGAGATGATATTCAAGGAAAACATGAGATAATGATCATGATCACTTCAATAAACCACTATGGTTAAACCACACACAGATATATGCCAGACTAAATGTAGCTTGACAATGATGTCATCCATGGTGCACGGTGTGAAGAACATAGCTGTTAGAACAGCAGTCAAACAATGACCACCTTTAATAAGTTCTGCCAGATAAGAGGAGAAAATGTATAGGCACAGCGTATCTGCCACATTAGGTCACCATTTATTAATATATCTTCAGATGGCATGTTTGGAAATGTGACTGTAACTTATAAGGGAATAGAAGTTCTTCATATTTTTGCTGGGCTTGATTTAAGCAATGGCAGGGACAGTGCTGTTATCAGTGCTGCAAGCTGAAACACAAATATGTTTCAGCCTCCAAAAGACTCTGAAATAATTCTTCCACTGTATGAGTTGATGAGAGAGGAAAGCTGTTTTCTCCTTACAATTTGCTTATGGTGTCAGGTATGGGGTTTATTGTCACTAGGCGTTCAAATGGTGGGAACAAGTTAACATCTTGTTTCAATCTATCTTTCCAGAGCGGTACTTCTCAAGCATTTTGGAAGTATAACCTTCTTTTGTCTTGTGCCTGTTCACCCCTTTTTGTTGGCAGCTGCTCATCTCCAAGGCAGGCCAGTGGGAACTGGCTGGAATTACTGACTGCAAGTACTGACGCCCATTTGCTCACTCTGGTTAAGCTGAGATGCTGCTGGCACTTAAAGGTAGTTAACAGCTATCTAGCTAGTTGAAACACTTGCAGCCCAGAAATAAAAATCTGTTCATGCTAAGAATGGAACTGCTACCAGCTTAGGAGGAAACTGAATTGCTACAGATATGTCTCATCTAGCATTTCATGAGCTATTTCAGCCTTTATGCAGTTACTCATTCAGGACAGCTCTGGAATTGAGGTATAGCCATGGGGGAAACAGACCTGGAAGAGACTTTCTGGATCATTTGCTCTTACAGAAAGCTATTTTGACCCTTTCATGCACTTAAGAGATTACTTTCAGAAACAGAGGTATTTATTTTGCTATCACTGGAAGGTTGCTCCAATACCTTTGGCATTAGAATCCTATTTCTAATTTCCAGTTGTTTGTTCTTGTGCCAATACTCCAGAATTATTCTCAAACTTGGTTGGTATGTTTTTGCATTCCTGCAGGACCCCCCTCTCTTCTCCCATGTGTGTTTACAAACAGCAATTACATGCTGTCTCCACCTTCATTTTGCTGATGTAAATTAGGTTCTTCTGTCTTATTCCCCTGTCTTCCTATACTCTGAACATACTTGCAGTGTTGGATCTATGTGACATTTTCTTGGACTCGACTGGCCAAAATTTGATACAGACTTCTAGGGGAGATCTCTGTCTTTTTTGAGCTGTCTCGATATTTTCCTGTTTCCACTGGAAATACTGCTTGTGTTATTCCCCAAGATTGATTTTCAGCCTTTGTTTGTTGGTTACCTCAGCAAATTATAAATACTGGTTGTCACCTGGTACATGCAGGACTTTGTCTGACTTTTCCCACTTGGGAGCCCAAAAGTACAGCAAAATGTCTTTCATGAACTTATACTTGGTCAGGTAAACTTGAAAGGACTAGATCATCTCTCCTGTAATGATAGGCTGAGAGCTGAGTTTAGCTTAGAGAAGGCTCAGGGGGATCTCATCAATGTATATAAATAGCTTCAGGGAGGGTGAAAAGAGAACCTGCTTTTTCCAGTGCTGCCAGTGGCAGCGCCAGAGGCAATGGTCACAAACTTGAACACAGAAAGTTCCCTCTGATCATCAGGTAGCATTTTTTCATTGTGAGGGTGACCCAGCCCTGGCACAGGTTGCCTAGGGGTGTTGTGGAGTCTCCATTCTTGGAGATATTCAAAAGCTGCCTGGACACGGTTCTGGGCAACCAGCTGTAGGTGGCCCTACTTGATCAAGGGGGCTAAACCAGATGACCTCCAGAAATGCCTTTCAACCTCAACCAGCCTGTGATTCAGTGATTCTATAATACAATTTTTATGCAAAACCACCCTCCTCTTTGAAGAAAGGATAGTAAGCAAATTTGGGTTATGTGTAATACCCTCTGGAAAAAAAGGCATCTACAACAGAAGAGAAATACTAGAAGGAAGGACATGAGAAGTAGCTGACCTTAAGCTACAGAACTTCTTGTAGATAGACTGCATCAAGTATTCCAGTCCAAATGTTTTTCCACCTCGCTTATCCTAAGAAATGCAGCATGTTCCCTTCCTCAGGAAAATTATTGTCGATTTAAAATCTATGTGAGTCTTATATTGAATTTCCCTATTTGGGTAGTTGGATGGGTAGCAAGAAGATGCAGAGGGAATTATGGGCTAGAGAGGCAAAATATGTGTCAAATGTTTCTTTGCTTTGTTTTCATCACAGAATCATAGAATCATAGAATCACTTCATTAGAGTGCTCGAATTACTGATGAATTTTTTGTGGTAAAATATAGTAATCCAAACTCGGACTGTATTACAATAGTCACAGTTTTGAAATATGTCCTTCACTTACGCATGAAGTTCAATACTGTCCAAGGAAAAAACAGGGCAGGCTGTAGCATCTATGTGTGGATGTAACTCAGATAATTTCAGAAGATGTCTAAATTACACCACACTTGAGCAATAGGAGAGAGTGATTTTTTCAGTTGGCCAGTGGTGGAGTTAATAGGAGAAACCCAGATGCTGTGGGTTCCTTCCTATTACCATCTTTCTGCTAGGCTGTTTTGCTGCATGAAAACAAAGCTGTACAGGAGTCAAGGATGCTTTTACATCTCACCACCATAGTAATTTTATCTAACATACCTTGTTTAAAAAATCTTTAAAAACTTGTTTTTCTCCAAATCTCTAAAGTGGTCAAACGTTCAACTACCACTCAAGCTACAGTGCAAATTATGAACAGCAGCTATCACTTGTAGTGAGACTATGTCAGACCAGATGTTGGAGAGGGTTTTTTATGTCCTAATGTTGTCTCATAAAAATGTTTGGAAAAGACAGTTTAGACACCAATAATGTAAGTACTTTTAATAAAAATATGTATATCTCATGCTCTGCTTCTAATTACAAAGGATAATTGAATAAAAAGAGATTTGTGCTCATTTGGTCATCAGCTTTTACTCTTCATATTTCCATAACCAATCACAAACTTCAGATTTGTTTTCTGTGAAGATGAGGCTTAAATACAATGGAAAGAAGGATCAGAAAATACGGAACATACATATGCATAGGTTTCCTGGGTGGCAGATGTCACAAGCTGCTGAAGATTATTGTTTGACAGAAGACCTGTGGTTTTCATGGAGGTACTCTCCCTTACCTTGATTATCTCATTTAAAAAGTGTTTTTGTTTAACATCCTAGATCTATTTTCACATTGTCTGATCTCTCTAGTTTCTTTTCCCTCCTTTTTTTTTAAAAACCACAAATGTAGCATGATTTGAATTTTCTTTACAAAATGTAGTGGATATTCTTGCAACCCTAATGGCACATGGCTAGCCATAAAAGGCCACAGAAAATGATTCTGTTAAAGAGGGACTTCAGAAGAAAGCTGGCTCCATTCCACAGCAAATCTGCATAATAGAGCCTAAAAGAAGGAAACACCTTCTCCAGATGAAATAGATCAGCTGGAATATTGAGTTTCATGCAGAGATGGAATAATATTACTTTGAGGAGTAATTCCTTTTTATGTATTTCACAGAAACAGTCTATATTGTCTAACATTTTTATTTCAGGCTTCACACTTTGTTTTATGAAGCACGTTGAATCATTACCCCTTGGGGGAAAGTTAGCTTTAGCTCCTCACTGATGGCAATTCAATGAAATCATTTTGAGCAAAAGGTGAACATTTGTTAGCAACAGAGAGGAACTTACATGACACTTCTGTATGATGGCATTTACACCTACTAAATCCTTCTTGTGACTCCAGATGCTGGCACGTAAACTGAAACTCCACCTGCTGCAGCTGGATTCATGTCTAACTTTCTGGAGCAGAGAGGATTTCCAGAAATGTGACTGACAAATGAAGCATAAACTATGTCCTATTACTCATCCTGCACCATAATGGGTATATTTAAACTTCTTTCTTGGCCTGTGTCTGCTTGAGTCACCCAGATGGATAAATGGCTCTGTCAAGGCATATCTGACTGAGAAAGGCAGCAGTAGTGTAAAACTAAGCATGTGTCCACATGAGCAGCTGCAGGTGGATGCAAAAGCATTATCAGGGTGATACGTATAAATAAATGTAATGTGACTCTGCTTTTAGTATAGGCAGAATCCCCTCCTAGCATTAGTCAATGGCTTCCCTGCTGGAGGTGGCTGATTTTCAACCCTTGTAGCAGGGCTAAAATTCTCCTGTCTTCTTTCAGCCACACAGCTAAGCAAAGAGTTGCAGACACAAAGCTAGCAGCTAAAATTTGGTGTGAAGTTGTTCTTGAAAGTTGAGGACAAGGATGTCTGAGATGGAAACAGTCAAATCGGTTTTGAAGGAAGCAGTCTGTATGGGACAGAAAGGCGAGTGTCAAGGATACTACAGAAGAGGAAACTGCAGTGATCAAAACGGGAGCTGATCGAGAAAGGACCCTGAGCTTTTTTGTTTTGAGGTGGAGGAAAACAGCTGGAACTCCACTGGGAAAGAAAAAGAGAGCAAGACTAGGAAATGGCTGGGTATTATGGCAGAATGAGAGAGGTGTTTAGTCAGACACCAGGAGAGGTGATGTTGTCATCACAGCAGAAAGGCTGTCCAGAGAAGAGAGTGGCGAGTGGAAAAACAGAGGTTAGTTTCAAAACCATTAAGCTCAGAGATTTCAGAGGTACACTGAAATGTTGATTCAGTCTGAGAAAAGGAGCCCCTGATTGAAGGAGATGATTTATGAGCACTCAGCAGAGAGATATAGAAAATTATATTAAAGAAGCTGAAAAGACACTGGAGCTTGTGTGCCTGTGTTACAAATGACCTGGGAGAATGCCATAAGCCCTTACGGTAACAGAGGCCTGTCCTGTCCATTGCCAAAATTTGCATAAGACTGAAGTTTTATTTCAGCTGCACATGGTTCTGTTTGGGATCCTCTCCTTATTGGGGAACACGATATACAAACATGTTTTGTCAAAATATTTTCAAAAATTTTATATTTCTGGAATGGGTAAAATCTTTTGGAGAGAAGTGAACAAAAATAAAGGCTATGCAACCCCAGTCTTTTTTACAAAATGTGTTTACAATCTTGAGTAAGGAAGAAAAGGATATCTTATTTTAGCACTTCTAAGCATAATCCTGGTAACAGACTGTGAGCTCAGACACCATATTAATATTGAAAGAGGTGATGATTTTCACTATTCAATATCAAAGACTAACTGAAATAAAATATCAGTTTCATTTCTTGTTGTTTTACCAGGATCCATCTATCAATCAAAGACACAGGTGAAAATGCATGAAACATTCTCTAAGCTCATATGCTTTTATGATAATGCAGGTATATGCCTGGATGTGTAGATCTGCAACTGAATCTTACCTTATTCAAAATAAGCAGAGAATTTCAAATTGTCACTTATTTATTGTGCCTCTCAAATAGCTATTCTCTAGCTCCAAGCATTTGCATATTCACTGTATGTATGCATTTACACCAAATAGCAATGAATTATTTTCTTATAATTTATAGCAGTCCTACAAAGTACTTCTGTTTTAATGAATTTGACTTTTTTTTTTTAATATAAAAAGGATCCTTCAAAAAATACTAGACCCATTTTGGCCAGCTCTGTTTAGATCCCTGAGTACTTTGCCAAAGGACTTACTTCAGCTGGAGGGTGGCACAGTATTGTGCCCACAAAAATGCCACCCAAGGCAATGATAATGAACAAGCAACTCACCCAGCTAACTGCCACACAAGCAGTGTTCACACTTGTACAGTCAAGAATTGTCCTCAACCCAGGCAGACACATGGCATGGCTCACTGTGCTGTGAGATTTTCATTAGGATGCAACACCTTGTGAACATTGGAGAATCACATGAAAGCATCCTGCTGCCCTTCTCATGGAACCAGTACTTTGCACAGAGGAAGAGTACTCCCCCCATGCTGATACTGCACTCCGTACTTTTGCTAGCTGTCATCTTCATTGACCTTCACACAACCCGGGAGTACAAATTCTTAAGGGTATAAAGCAATTAAAATTTGTTGTCTGCTCCTTACAACATGAGAGGAAAGAAACTCATCAGGTTTCAACTAGCCCAAAAAACCAGACACATCTGCTCCTACCATCATCATCTCATGGGATGAACAGCTGGAAGATTCCCAGTTCACAGCCACAACTGTTAACACTTCCCATGGGAATTAATACTATAGAAAGCTGCAGGGGAAGTGTGCATTATATAAGTACCAGGAAAAATCTAGTTGCATTTATGCTTGTTATTTTCTGTAATTGTGCAAATAGCTGATAAAACCAGAAAAGGACCTGAAGTAGTTTCTTGAGGCAGTGCAAAGAGGTCAATAGAGTTAGATCAGGAATTAATTTAGTTCCTAATATTTTGAACAGTTGCCATCTGGTGAGTAAAAGGAGTATGGTGCAAAAATGAGTTTAGAATAATGGCATTTATGGGCCAAAAAAGGGCATGCACTATATGGACTTATAAAGAAGTTGTAATTAGAAAAGAAGATTGTAATTGAGGACCACAGAGAATGTAATATACTGAAAGAATAAATTATAATTGTCACGAAGCTTACCCAGTTGGAAAACAGGGATATTCAGCTTCCATTCTCCAGATTATTTTCAAAATAGAAGGTGCTATAAATGAACAACTGGTATGCGTAGGTGTCCCAGCCTTAGAAAGGATTAGGAATGCTCTTTAGTATACTTTTTTCAAAATGTTATTGTTTGTTGAAATGAAAAACTTTTACAGATATGTATCAGGTATGATAAAATTTTTATTGCCTGAGGATAGAATGTCCACTGAAGAGAGCTGGTATCCTGATAATATCCAGTGGAAATTCCAAGCAGGTTTATCAGGAACCTACATTAAATTGTCCACTCTGCTTGCTTTGAAATCTTACTTATTTTTTCACTGCTGTTCATGGAAACTCTGCTTTTCATATTTATGAGGAAAAACATTCCTGACACCTCATAATTTTCACAAAATACCAGAATTCCTCTATTTCTACACAAACTTAAAATACTTGGCAGCAACACTCATTTGGTGCTAATGATACATTAACAACATAAAAAAGAGGCAATTATTAGCCTCATATCTCTTGCTCATTACAAAAAAAATCAGAAAATATTCAGAAAAAAGTAATTGCTTGCCACTTACAACTTGAAAACAGTTCTGATTGTTTGCTGTAGTGGCTGCTCATAACATCAAAAGAACCTTCACTGACGCCTCAGTTAGAAATGATTGCTAGGAGTTACACAACTTTTTCCACCTTACATTTCAATGTCTTCCAAATATTTACAGATTTCAGATTAGGACTGTGAAAGTACTTGATCTTCATTTGTTTAGCCATCTCTAATTTTTATTAACATATGAAATAAATAATGGAAAAAGTTTAGGGAGAGAAAAATATTTTTAAAAAATGTATCCATCATATGATGAATATGAACCATTAAGTCTGCATAGTAGGTATGAAGTCAAAAAACAAGTGTCTTCAGATTTTGTATAGGAAATGAGGAAGGGGTTTTAGAGGTATCCTATTTTAACTATAAAACTGCTGGGTTTAGGGCATTTCCATTCAGAAGATATAAATGAACCTGCAGAATTAATCGTACTTCTGTGCAAGACAGCTTGGAGAGAGATGGATTGTAGTTACACTGCTAAACAGAAGACAACCAGGTGTTGATCACGGGTCACCTCCATGTGTTGCAGAGCTAACTCCTTAAGGCTGAGCAGATTAGCTGATATAGACCTTGGCTATAAGTAGTGTCCTCAGATCCACCTGTGAGGCTCCAGTGGCATTTCTGTGCCATTTCTGTACATTTTTCCTGCTTGGAGTCATTGGAACACTATGAATGCTGCACTGTGGTCCACCAGTGGGGTTTCCATATTGCAGGACAGTGAGCCACACATGGCATTTACTCAGGAAAGGTGGCAGGAGGTTCTTGAGAGCGCAAAGGCTGAAGGGTGACTCTTGAAAGAGGACTCTGGCAGAGAGTCAAGCTGGGCACAGTCACATCCACATTGCCTCTTGAGAGAGGTCAGAGTGAACTCTTGCCCAAACCATCCTTGGGTGGTGCTGCAGAGAGAGCTAGCTGGTGTCCTTTGGGAAAAGCCAGGGAGTGAATGGAGGAGCAGAGATCCATACACTCAGATCTCCTCTTTGGTTTCCTTTCATTTAGCAGTATGTACTTATGGAGCACAAATAACAGATAGACCAGATTTTACATCCTCAGCTCTCCATTTTCATAAATTCAATGAACTGTTGCAGATTGCACATGTGAGGATGAAATAAGAACTATGATGTTTAGAAACTGGGATTGTGAATTCAGTCACTATATCATTTCATCCTGTCACAGTCTGTGAATTACATAGGTGTTTTGCTCAAACTGTTTTAGAGGACTAGGTTCATTAAGAGCTAACATAATATCCCTTATTGTAAGGCATCTTTTCAAAATTGTTAATTTTTAATATTCCAGCTCATTTTCTCTCTCAGAAGAGTGTAAGATTTTGCTATAGAGACATAGAAGTAATAAAAAAATAGTGAAAGAAATAGAAAACAGCTGAAAGAGATCTGAGAAGTCCTTTGCTTTAAGGCAAAATCAGTGGTACTTAACTCATTGCGGACAAACATTTGTCTAACCTGCTTTTTAAAGTGTCCCATGGTGTAGATACTACTATCTTTTTCCTTCTAGGAAGCTTTGCTTTTGAATCTAAATCTTTGTTGCAATTTTAGCTCACTGCTTCCTCATGCCCCCCATGGGTCAATGTGGAGAACTATTTGTTCCTCTCCTATTAGCAGCCACCCATTACAAAAGTGAAAAAAAGCTTTATAATATGCCTCTCAGATTTTCCTGAGTGGATGTTTTCAATCTTACAATCATGGGCTGCATTTTTTCAGTTTTGTCTTGAAGCATGGAGCTCTCTGGACATAGTACCCCTGCTGAAGGCTCATGGGTGCTGGCAAGCCTGAACGGTTTAATTATGTGCCTTATACTTGACACTCCTGTTTACGATGCTGCACTGGCATCCCCCACACAATGCTTCTCTGTTTCTGTTTAGCAGCTCCTCTGAGCTCCCCATTGTCTTTGAGGTCCATAAGCAGAGGTTTTATTCCCTCTTCCTGCACATAAATTCTGTGCAGCACTAGACTCCAGAGAGGACATTGCCAAGCTCCTCTCCAAATACCCTCTGGTTTGACGTGAGCTGCCAACAACTATTTCCACGGTATTGTTTTCCAACCAGTCTTGTTGCTTATTGTGGTTTCATCATCTCCAAGTTCCCCAGGTTTGGTTACAAAATTATCATTTGATAGAGTCAAAAGGGCAGTGAAAGCCAAAATGTAAATCTTGTATAATTTTTCTTCTGACCACAAATCCTGTCCACGGAATAGAAGTATTTTTAATCTGTTCCTCACAAACCCATGTTGACTGTTGTTTATCTCCTTGCTATTTCCTCATTGTTTACAAACAATGATTCACAAATTGTATCACCGTATTTCTGGGAATTGACATTAAACTGACTTGTCTGTTAGACTTTTCAGTCTTCTTTTTTCTCCTGGTTTAGAGCTAAGTCCTAGTTTTACCTTTTCTATGGTCATGTAGTACCTGATCTGCCCTCTTACGTATTTCTAAAAACAGAATGAATTATAGTAAAGGTATCACAGCATGAGCCTTCCAGCTGAGCTTTTAAATGTCAAAACGATGTATAAAATAAATTCAATGTATTCAAAAGAAATTCAGTACTTGTGCAGTTTTCATTCCTCAGCCCATCTGATTGGAATATAACTCAACTACAGCAAAATGGACCAATACTTGAATAACCTTCCCTTTCTCTATCCTTTGGTGAGCAGCCCTCCAGTCTTCTCCTACAAACTCAATAACCAAGAGAAAGGAGCAGGCTAAAAAGAGTTTGTTCAATATGGCATTATTTTATCCTTAACAATAGAGGTAGCTACTGCCAAAATACAATATCTTAATCCTGTAAAAAATCTCAAGTAATTGTTTTTTAGTTTTAATTTTATTGAAAGCAATTTAGCCCTCTACTGTAGCATTTCTAGGTAAATAATTTTCACGCGGCAGAGTCAATTAGGTTGAAGTAACACTTTCCCACCAGAGTGCAAAATGGCAGTGCTCTGCTGCGTGCTGCTGACAAATGAAAAAGACACCCACAGGCTAACTGCATACAAAGTTAAAATACAATATTGAACTGCTGGGAAAAATTGTGCCTTTTCAAGTATGCGCTGCCACTTCAGCAGTGTTTGTTCAAAAGCCATTACTAACCTTTGGCATCTCACCTGGGCTACGAACACTTGCCACTAGGATTGCATTAATAACTGAGCAATAGCAGAGCATAAAAAAGTCAAGGAGTCATGATTATGAAATTGAAAAGCCAGCCAAAATACATGGTAGTCATCAGCAAGATGAGTAGCATATTTCAGACGTATATGAAAAATACTGTGTTTAGTGGTATGCTGCAAGGACTCATTTTATGCAACTATCTTACAGTCAAATTAATCCTTGTACCAAAGTAATTTGCTCCTGTGTTTTTACCTTCTAGCTTAACTTTTCCTTTGACAAGCTGTTTTGTTTGTCAAGAGAGAGATGGGATAGAAGAATAAAATTTTATAACAGAAAAAAGTCAACATTTTTCTTGATGAAGGATTTATCTGTACAAAGAGAGATGTTTACATTGTAGACCACTAATCTAACCTTACTGTGCAGGTCTCTCATTGGAGTCCGTGGAAATAAATGGGCACTTCTGCTGCAGGATCCATCTGATGTATTTCAGACCACATATTTTAGGATGAAAAGGATGAGGCCTTCAGTTTGCTTATCACTATCCATGGACCATAAAGAAGTCCAGCCAGTAGCTCAGAGGTAAGTGCTCACAGGGTAGATATTTCTGTTAAGAGGAATAAACACTTCCATAAGCCTGACAATTATCTTCTGACCATTTGCAAATAATAGGAAGATATTTCAAAGAAATCATCTGGAATATATTCCCAGAGCAGGTGCATAGCTTTGGTATCAAAGCAAATCATACTGCTAAAAAGTTGGTTTGTTTTATTTTGCTTTGTTTTTCACTTACATTTCCTTATTTGTTCACTTTTGATAGCTAACCATTTGTCATTCAAGCCAAATTACAGAGAGCCCCTTTTTCCCTGTTCAGTTCACATTAAGCATGACAATCTGTTTGGGACAACTTAGTTCATCCAGGTTGCATAAGGCGCTTTTTCTGTTGTACTGCCACAGATGTTCACCATGTCCTAGCTCAGGGACTTGTGGGGAGAGAAGGGCCTCAGCCAAGCAGCTGTCACCCTTCCACACAGGGAGGCAGCCCAGGAGAGGGTATGGCTGGAGCCTTCAGCAGCAAGGAAAAGGAGGAGAGCAGTCCTTGCTAGCCCCTAGGTGACATCTGACTCTGGGGATAAAGTTCCTGAGGTGAAGAGTCAGAAATTCACCTCTCTTGCTCCCCGTAGGAAAAATAACTTGGTATTCTCTCCCTGCTGCCCCATTGAAATTAAGGTTGTTTTCCTTTCAGTCCAAAAGGCTGAAGCTACTCTATTACCTGAGGACATTTTGGGGGCTTCCTTTTGTGCCCATTAATCTCCTTTCACAATTTGAGGCTGTAGCCTCGCAGCTGAAGAAGAGGCTAGATATATATCACACAGAATCACGGAGAATCATCATGGCTGGAAGACACCTTCAAGATCTTCCAGCCCAACTGTCTACCCAGCACCACCATAATAACCCTTAAAACACTAAACCATATCACTCAGTGCCTCATTCAGGTGCTTCTTGAACACCTCCAGGGACTCCACCACCTCCTTAGGCAACTTGTTCCAGTGTCTAATCACCCTAACAGTGAAAAAAATTTTTCTAATATCCAATCTGAATCTCCCGTTATAACTTAAGGATATTTCTCCTCATCCTCTCACTGTAGGTTTGGCAGAAGAGACCAACCCCCACCTCACTACAACCCCCTTTCAGGGAGTTGCAGAGAGCGATGAAGTCTCCCCTCAGCCTCCTTTTCTCCAGGCTAAATAAACCCAGGTCCCTCAGTCGTTCCCCATAAGACATATTTTCCAAACTCTTAAAGAGCTTCGTTGCCCTTCTCTGGACATGCTCCAGCACCTCAGTGTCCTTTTTGAAGTGAGGGGCCCGGAACTGAACCCAGCACTCGAGGTGCAGCCTCACCAGTGCCGAGTACAGCAGGACAATCACTGCCCTATTCCTGCTGGCCACACTACTCTTGGTGCTGGCCAAGATGCCATTGGCCTTCTTGGCCACCTGGGCACACTGCTGGCTCATATCCAGCTGGCTGTCAACCAGCACCCCCAAGCCCCTTTCTGCTGAGCAGCTTTCCAGCCACTCTTGTCCAAGCATATCCATCAGGTCTAGATTTTGGTTAAAAGTGAAGTTAAATCCAAATGGTAAATTAAGGGTGTAAGTCCTAGATTTGTTACTGATGAAAATCTGACAAGCTATATCCATGTTTTCTGCTGGATCTGAACAAGAAAAGCCAGTCCTACTGTTTACCTCCCTCCTCCTGGGGTCAAGGCCAGGAAAGTATGTATTTACAAATTAAAGTTATCCACTCTCTGCAAGCTCTGATCCTATTTTTGACCTGTTTCCAACACAGAAGGATTAGGACTTCATTTTTATCTATCTGAAGGCACTCTTAGGAGATGCAAAGTACCACAGCAGCACTTGCAGCTTCAGATAGCCATGGAAACAGGAGGCTGGGAGCAGGCTCAAAATGTGCTGGGTAACAACCAAGATCTTTGATTTCTCTTTCTGTGCTTGTTTTCTTGCTTAACAGGTTCAGGAACAGATTCTGGCTGCATCTTAATGTTTCAAGAATTCTGCATTTATAAACAGAGAAAAAGTATTAAAAATATACATGTGGAATCTGCATTCTGTCTAATGAAAAAAGTAATGACAACCTCTTTTACTGGTGGCAAGAATGATCCCCAAAACTCCTTTCTATGTCGATTGTTGATGTAACGTAATGTTGATGATGTTTATGTAATTTGATGATGCTCAAATGTTATAGTATGATGATCAGTTCATTACAAAATACTATTGATACAAAAAGTGAGTCTAGGGCATATCTATGTGTCTCAGTGTAAACTCTCACTTTTGTATGGACAATATGCAGCTATGTTTTCACATGTGCAACATTCCACACAACAGCATTTTGATTTCCAGTGATGAATTTTTTTTCCAGTCTCATTTTTATTTTAAAAATTTTATTTTTTGTTTCAGAGTCAATGTTGCCTCAACATTTAACATCTTGCTGATGTTTATTTCACTAATGCTTGCTCTATAGTGTCACATATTGAACGGAGATTTAGATTGGATATTAGGAAGAAATTCTTTCCTGTGAGGGTGGTGAGACACTGACACAGGGTGCCCAGAGAAGCTGTGGCTGCCCCCTCCCTGGCAGTGTTCAAGGCCAGGTTGGATGGGGCTTTGAGCAACCTGGTCTGGTGGGAGGTGTCCCTGCCCATGGGTTTGGAACTGGATGATCTTTAAGGTCCCTCCCAACCCAGACCATTCTGTGATTCTATGATATTTACTTAAAAAGTGAATATCATTAAAGGTCTTATAAATTCCTGGTTATAAAAACAAGAATTTTTGAAAACGATCTGAGAATTTTGTACCTGTGACAAAACTGTGCTAGATAGATTGTTACTGTATACCCTGGAAATCTGACTAATAGAAAAAAAATATAAAGATGACTTGCACCTCAAAGTTTTTTTACAGACTGCAGAATGGGTATAAATGTAGAGTATTTTATGGCCTCATGTAAAATGACTCAAAGGTCATGATTCTAATTCTCTGCTAGCATAGGCAATTAATGATGATTTGCTTAGTAACCCCGCATTGTGATTAATGAATTGCACCTCATTTCGTTCACATTTTACATACTCTGTATCACTCCCATCTGAGATCAGTAAGAAAAGAGCACTTGGCACTGCTGTGCTTGTGTGGGGGTGGCTGATGACTGAGAGCACCCCTCCAGCAGCCCGGCAGGGCAGGGCTGGGCTGGGCTCTTCCAGGGTTGTAGTGCCTTCCTGGCTTCTCTCGGGGTCTGCCATTTCCATAAGGAGAGGTACCCTGTGCAGGGCACTGTGCCTGCAAGCTTTGTCCCTTCCAATGTGTGCCAAGGTATTTGTCACTACAGATATTTTTTATGAGGCTCTGGTCCTACCTTGATGGTTTTGGCTCCTTCCACTTTTCACCCTTTTTTAACGAAGTGCAAGCCTACTTACACCTGGCACCCAAAGTGTGTCCACAGAACGGGAAATGGGAAAAATGCAGCAAGAACAGGCAATGCAACAAACCTGAATCATTTAGGTGTGGAAGTCCTCAGGTGACAAGGAGCATCTTGAGACAGGGTGGCTGCACTGGCTGGTGTGATATATGATGGGTCTGCATTTGTTTGCTTCTTGAAGATGCAACAATGGCACAGAAAAAGGACGGGCTTGTGCACTTATTTCCCTGAGACATGCACTATTAGAAAGCTATGGGGGATCCTTAAATTAGTTCTAGCCCAAAACATAAAGAGGCAGGTAGTCTAACAATGTGTCTAAATCTCTGGCGATATTTTTCCAGGGCCAGTAACATAAAGTTTTTTCAGTTTATTCTGAAACTTCTGAGAACTCACCAATATTTGCTGATATTAACCAATATTTCTCCAATATATATTAGGTATGTGTCCATGCAATTTGTTCATGAAGGGCATGCAAACCCTCTGCAGCTATGGAGAAAGAAATGGTGGTGAGGTTTTTGAACTATTTGTCCATTGTTTCTGAAGTATTATTCTCGCTTGGTGCCTGGGCCAATTCTTCTGCCATGGCTGCAGATACAGATTTCCAGTGTCATTGGAGCTAGACTGATGTATAAAAGCAGCAAGAAGTGAGAGGAAATAAAGCCTGTTCACTGGAGCTGAAATTGAGTTTCTTTCTTTCTCCTTATTCTATATTTGTAATCTCAATTTTTTAATTCAGTGCAACAGAGCGCATTACAGAAGGGTCATGAAGAGATATTTTATGATCTTCAAATGGTAAGTAATGAAATAGAGAAAATTACACCTAGAAAAGAGACTCTCAAGCTGGAACAGGCAGTTCTTGGTTCTTTTTCCAGTAGTCATCTCATTTCATGACTTGGACATTAATTTATAAAATTCATTTCAGCATTTTAGTATAGATGGCAAGACCGTTAAAAATTTTTTTTAAAGCATATAAGGAACTCTAAAAGTAGAAGCGTTTTCCCAGTATAAAAAAGGAGAGACCTTGTAAGATTTCTATCTGCATGTAGGCAGTTGCTATGCTGCATTCTTCTCTGGAGCAGAGCCAGTGCTGGTGATGTTGGGAGGCCTCGTGGAGAGCACGACAGAGGAAAAAGACCATGCTGTGACTCAGCTTATCTTCCTGTTCTGAGTGTCCTTTTGCTATGGTCACACTGTTTAATTTTTCATTATTCATAGCAAGATATAGCCGAGATTACCAAAAGAAATAATTTTAAAAAGTATACTTTTAATCAAAAAAATCAGATAAACTTAAAAAGATTAGGAATAACAGCAATAATGGAGAAAGAGAACAGTGATTTTACAGATGAATTCCAGGTGTCTCTGAGAGAATAAATGTTACCCACTTTACATCTTTACTGTTCAAGCTATAAAATTAGGATAATTTCATAATACTTCAGCTAATAAATATTAGTCTTCCTTCAGGGTATGTTAAGTAGTACTATGAAAATAATAAAGGCAGTTAAAAAAAGTCACGTAACCCAAATGACCTGTGCTTAAGTTCACTATGTTGTCTCTGGAGTTTTTATCACAATCTTATTTCCCTTATTAGCATTTTCCCTGATTAGATAAGGAGCTTCATGAGTGAGTATCTTCCTGTCATTCCCACTTGATCATACAAGATTACATAGAGCCAAGCTGCATCCACTGCTGAGCAACGTGAACACCTGCTCAGGTGGTAGCAGAAAGCCTTGCTGAGACTCCAGCACCAGGGCTTTGCATACAGGTCATGTCCCAGAGCTCACTCAACAGCTACAGAAGAGGGGTGTGCTCAGTGTTAGGCAGTGGCTGTGGTTCGCAAGGTAGTTCTGGAGATTATAGGAGCTGACATCCCAAGGCAAGCATCATTTGTCATGAGTTGAGGAGTAACAGAAATGCATTGCAGAGTTTATGCACTGGTTAAGTATGAAAGAGGCTATGTACAGACTTGAGTAAGATGTGCAAAAATTATAGCATTCAGTAACAGATGGCCACTTGAAAGATTTATAAAACCTCCTCCAGCCTTGAGAAGAGAATCTGAAATGCACTTATTCAGTTTGGATGACAAGAAGTCCATGGTCTCAGCAGGTTATGGCTTCAGTTGATGGGAAGAGGTCTGTCTCCTCTTTGCCCCTGCTAAGAAATAGTACTGAGTTGCAATTAACTTCACTTGTCATATACCTTGTGATATCCTTCTTGATTTCACCTGGCTCCTTTGAATCTTTCCTCTTCTGTTCCTATCTCTATTTCTCTCTTGCTCTCTAGGGGATTGTTCTGTGTTCCCTCCAGCTCCTATGCAGGGGGTCCCTCTGCACATTCTGCCTGCATCATAGTCTGCTGAAATGTTCACGCAGATGAAGAGTTGCCTTGGTTGTGTGGATGGGTAGAAAGGTTTGTATATTAGAGAGGTTGGGGCATATGACCTAAAAACATGATTCTCTGTCCCAGATCTGGTCTGTCTTCCTGGCATCCAGTTTTGCATTTTTTACTGTCAATCCAATCTCAGTATTTTAAAATAAAATTTCTTAGCTCTCTCCCTAACTCCTCTCCATTGCTGCTTCCTTCTGTGTTTTTGGTAATTCCATTATCCTGCCTGTCACTCTGCCTTGTTACCTGGTTGTCACCTGAATTCTCTCTCAGTTCTCACATCAAGACTACGTTAAGACTCTTCCACACAACATGTCAAAGTTACAGCCTCTTTTATACATCTGTGCAACTGTAATTCTTGCCCAGGGTCTAAGCTGCCACCTCACATCCCAGGCAAAATCAGCCTTTCTAACTCTCATCCACCCAGAATAATGCTGTACATCTGATTTTCCCAGCCTGTCACATTAACAATAACATCCTTGTCTTTGTAATTCCACGTTAACCCTCTAGTGCACCAGCATCTGCTTTCTTCTCAGGGTCTCTTTCTGTGATCTATCACTTCTGATCCTCAAAAAAACCTATACATTCTTCTGATTGGCCCCAATAACTATCTTGGTCACCAACATTTCCCATTTTCAAATATTTTTTTCCCTGTAGCAGTTATTGGAAAAGACTACACTGTAAACATACTTTGTTATTCCACTTCAGATCCTACTTCAACATTCTTCCTGGCTGCAACATCTATGAAGACTGACTAGTACACTGCTACCATGCTTCTACCACTGTGAATACTGGTTAATATTGTCTCCTGAAGTCCTTCTGCACCTCCACCTACCTGCATCCAGTTGCTCTCTCATCTGAATTTGTAGACCCAATGGCTTAGAAATTATGGTTTTATTCTGTTTGTTCAGTACTGCAGTGTGTGCTCAGAAAACAATTGACCCTGGTGTCAGCATCTTATCAACACAATTCTAAAAAGGGCACTTTCAGTCCATTCCCAGGATTTTTTTTAAAATGAATAGCTGAATAAGAATTGAAAATGGCATTGGAGTTCTACTGTACTGCCTCAGATGATAGTGTTAAAGAACAAAAGATATGTTATTCAATTAATTTTCATACTGTGAAATAAGATAGGTATACCTAGGTCAGCACTAGAAGTTAATTCTCCAATCAGTCTTAAAAGCTTCCTACAATGCCACCTACCCCAATGAGGATATGCTACAATACAGTGCTGAACTACCATCCCTTCATTTTTATTAATATCAAATTTGAGTCTCTCTTTCTGCAAATTAAGCCAACAGCAACTTTTCCTGTCTCCTTCGGTTGCCAAAGCAATTGATTGTGGTTTCTGCAAAGGATTTTTTTATTTATTTGAAAACAGTCTTTGTTCTCACTAAAAACAAAAGATTTTTTTTCAGCCTTGCTTTATAGGTTACATTCTGCTGTTCTCTAATCTTTATTGCTTCTTTCTTTTGGACTATTTTACTCTTTCACTAAATTTGCTGTCCAGAGTGGGACGCAGTAGTCTGTCAGTGACCTAACCAGTGCCAACTAAATGAGAGCAACTACTTCCTGTAATAACTTATATTAATACATGTGGGAATGTCATCAGTCATTTTTAAGGCAGGATCATATTGCTAATTTATTTTCAGCTCACAGTATACAATGCCCCCAGGGCCTTTTCTGGCAGAGTTGCTGCTTCACCAGTTATTCCTCATTTTGTATTTGTGCATTTGATTTCTTCTTGCTAAGTGTATCACTTTGCACTTGTCTTTATTGAATTTCATCTTATTGATTTCAGCTCCTTCAATTTACCAAGATAATTTTGAATTCTTATCCTGTCATTTGAGGTGCTTAGAACCCCGGCTAGGTTGGTAGCATCCTCAGATTTTTATAAGCATACAGTCTATTTTATCATGCAAGCCATCACTGAAAATATTTCGTAGACTTATATTCAAGACTGACGCAACTAGAAATGCCCCCTGTCTCGGGTTAGTGGTCAGGGTGAATAAAACCCCATAGAACAGAATTGCTGTCTGTTACTCTGCTCTACCCTCCCAGGGAAAGATAGAAGGAGAATAAGGAAGAAAGACTTCAAGTTTAGAAGTTAAAACTAGAACAGGTTTAATAGTACAGGGAAGGGATAGCAACACATAGGAGAAGGGACAAAATATACAAGTATATATACAAAACCCAATCTTGATGATCGCTGATGTAAGTGTCTGAAAGTCCCTCATGACAGTGGATTCGGGAAAGGGTCCAAAGCTCTTCCCAGCACCTGACACATTCAGATCCTGCAGAGCACGTGGTGAGCTGATGGCAAAGAGGCAGGATCCTCTCTCTGAGACATCCGAGTGCAGCAAAGTATCAAGGAAGAAGGGAGTAGGAAGGGGTTGACTTGCTGTCCTCATGGTTTTTTATAAAGTATGGCAGGAAATGGGAGGGAATACTGACCTCTCTCTGTTCTGCCCCCCTCCAGACCCCTCAGGGTCCTGAACACCGTAGGTCCTCTTATTGATACCATAAAATTAGTCTGTGACCCCCCCAAACAAGAACACCCTCCCATACTGACAATGAAACATCCATACTCTTTCAGGAGGATTTTTCAACTAGTTCTGTATCACTTTTAAACCACTATTATCTTGACCACGTTTTCCAACATTCTTACGAAAATATTAGGTGAGACTGTCAAAAAGATGTAACAATTTCAATAGCACATTCATGCTTTGGTTTTGCCTGTTACCCCATCAATGAAGGAAATTGTCTGTCTTCATGAAAACCTCCTAGCTCCTTCCTACCATCTCCTTCTCCTCTAAAAGGACTCTACTGTCCATTTGCATGAGAGGCAAAATTTAAAAAAAATGTAAAAAAGCAGTTAAACTGGGATGAATTAGAAAAAAAGAAAAGGTCAAGAAATAGTCAGAAGCTGTACTCTGTTACAGCCTATTGGGAAGAGTGAAGGAGTAATTAAGCTATCAGGCAGATAGGCTGACAAGAACATTAAAAATTTAAAGTTATAGTGAAATTAATGCATTTCTGAGTTGCCATGTAAAATCCAGCTTCATGGGAGGGATGACAAAAAATGTCCAGCTTCTTGATTAGATATAAAATAGAAATAATCCAGATATTAAACTAAGTGAGCTTTAAGAGTTATAAATAAATATAAATAAATAAATAAAAACTAAGCACTCTGAAAACATGCACAGCCACATTATAATACATGTACTTTTAAAGGGGGTTGGAGTGTTAGGCAAAGATAAGTAGAAGGAAACTACTTCTTGACATTTAGCACAGCCACTGAAATGTCCATGAGAAAACCCTCAAGCAGATTCACAATAAATAGACCTGTGAGGGCCCAGGAGGTCATCCAGAGCATCCCCTGCCCCGGGGCAGGATCTCTACCAAAACCCCTTCCGAGAGATGTTAGTCTGACCTCTTCTCCCCTGGTGGGGTCTCTTTGGGATCCCCCAGCAATTGACTGCTTCACTCCACCAACTCAAATGTTGTAGAGTTTTTTCTAAGGAACAGCTCAAACTTTCCTTTCTGTAATTTTAGCCCACTACTTTCAGTCCCAGTCCCAGCAGACACAAAGAGCAATTTGGGCTGGATACAGCTGCCAGCTCCTACAGTGTCTGTCAGTGCTGTGCCTTTTAGAAGCGTGCTGTCAGGAGGAGTGCTGAGCATAGAGTAGGGATAAAACATATCATCACAGGAGCACAAAGCTCTCTGTGAGATCGGTGAAAAACACTGCAGATGCTCCTATTCTGGATCACCCCAGTCCCAAAAGCTAAAGCTAGTTTGATGACATGGGAACAAAACCTCCTTTATTCTGGTCAAATTACGAGACACTATAGTACAGGTGTCTGAGTAGCCTGAGCTTTTTTTCATGTGGGACATTATACCTCGATGAAATGTCATTTTTCACTGTCTTATCATTGATCCTTCCTCTTGTTATTTCACCATGGCAACATTTTGGCCCCATTACTAAGCATACAATTAAGATTTCAGATTTCTAATTTCAGACCTCAGATGTCCTGATGGATATGAAGCACCCACGTGTGAGATGTAGTATGTGTGCTACACAGGCAGATCCTCTGCAGCAGAAAAGTATGCTTGCTTCATCGACAATGACACTGCCATGGTAATATTTTCCTCAAAGCATGAATCAGCCAGAAGAGGAGTGGAAGGCAGTGAGGCAAGGAAGAGAATGAGGGTGGCACCAGAAGGGCAACTAGGGCAGGAGGGTGGATGTGGGTAAGGGTAGGGGTAAGTCAGAAAGGTGGGAAAAGGCAGGAGGGTGGCATAGAGTGCAGAGCAGAGGATGGAGCAAGACAAAAGAGTGGGGCATGAGATGGGAACACAGCAGGATGAAAAGGAGGTGACAAGGACGAGGTAAGAAAAGCATCCATGTGAGTAATGGAGAAAAGGTGTCATGAGAGAAGAAGCAAAATTAGGAGACTGAGTAGAGAAGCTGAGGGAGCAAGCAGTTTGGATGGGGGGAGGCTGTCAGGTAATGGACCACAGCAGGGAAGTAAAGAGTGACAGTTTTCTCCTCCCAGCTGTAAGCAGAAATTAAATGCTACCAACATCTGAGTAGCCGATATCTGCTTAGGCATCTGACTTTTCAACCTGAGATAACTGGAGATGATGGTGGCAGACTTGCTCAAATATTATTACGCTTATGAAGTATAACTCTTTGTGGTCCAAAAATCAGCCACACATCTTGAGGGACAAGAGTTATCCTGGGAGTTTGCAAGATATGTGGTTGGAAATAAGACTGTTGGCAGAGAAAGCATTTCCTCCATGCTTAATTTCTATTTTTTCTTTAAAAAAAAAAAAAAAAAAGAAAGTAATTGAAAATGTAATAAAATGTACAAAAATGCATGAAACCTAATCACATAGCTACTTATTTGTATTCAGCAACCAAATCCTTCTGAGGCAGCAGTTATGAAATACACAGAATCCCATAACGCTCTTTAAATATCATGTGCAGAAGAAGCAACAAAGCACAGGGGAAATGAAACTGCTGTCTCATGACTCTCTCTTGTTTTATCAAGCCAGTGCCCAGTGCAGATTGTGGTTGAGGTGTTTGAATTGTGCCTGTAGATTCCAAGCATCAGGAGAGTGCATTCTTGTTATTCTCAGTGTCCATGTGGGAAGAAAAGCAGATGCCAGTTAGTCCCAGGGGAAGACTGGCTTCTCAGTAGTGTGGCCACTTCCACATTACACTTTGGAAAGCAGTTTGTTAGCAATTCAGTTTCTCCATAGTGGGATCACTGAGTCATAGGGAAGGCTGTAGGCAGAAAAAGGAAGGAAGGGGGAAAAAAGCAATAGGAATAAAAGCAGAAAATCCCCTTTTCCCATGTGAAAACTCAAGATCATTTAGTCCAGAAAGGAAAGAAACAGAAGACCCATGGGATCAGTGATGTCCATGAAAGCCTGACTTCCACCTTGGCAGGATTTCACTCTGAGGTTCACCCTACATCCTTTGCCATGGCTGTCTATTTTGCTATGAACAATTTTGATGCCATAGCATTTCTATGAGACATCCTAGTCCTTTATCCCTCATAGACTTATGGCCATATTTCTGACAGCAAGGGACATCAAATCTCTGCCTCTGTGCTGGAGGTGAGGAGCCAGCAGTGCTCCAGCTGTGACCCGGAGCCAAGTATCTACATTGTGCTTGGGAGGACAGGGGACTGGGACACCTGCTGAGGGGTTGGTATGGTCACTGCTGCCTTGGCCTCTATTCCTACGAGCTGGAGACAAAGAACCACAACCAACATGTTCAGCCTGTGGAGACCCTAAGGGTGGGCAGGAGGCTGAACCCCATCCTGAGGGTGCTGGTGGGTCCCTGCACTCCCAAGGCCTCTGCACACAGGTCTCTAAGGCACAAAAGTCTGTGGGCAGTGGAGCCAAGGGTGTTGGGGGAGCCACAGGGCTTGGACAGGGGACAGTCCCCACTTTGCAAAGGCTGGTTGTGCCTTAAGAAGCAGTGGAGGGACTTTTGCCAGCTGCCCCTCATATTTCTGCTTCGTGGGAGGGAAGGATCAAGGGCAGTCAGCAACCCTGGGATTATCCCTGGTGCAGTGTGAGGGGGCTGGGACATAGCTTCTCCTGAGTGCTGCGGGTAAGAAGCTGACAGCTGTCTGCTTTGATAAAGCTGAGTTTCAAAAAGAAGCCATTTTTCTGTAGGTTGCTGCTTTGTATATGAAAGCGTCAACAGCAGCTGAGAATCCTTTGCCTTCCAGACATAAGAAATACTAGGGCTCCCACGTTTATATGCTTTTAAAAAAATGGATCATAATGCATAAAAGGAAGCTACAATCCATGAAAATTACTGCCCTGAATTTTGTGTCCCCATATCCTATTAAACTTAGAGGCGTGCAAGAGCTTTTTTTGGGAAGGGCAGGGAAAACCCAGACAAACAAGCAAACTCATAGACTCCCTTGATGTGAATTGCATTTTCTTTCTTCTTCTTGATTTTGTGAAAACCTGCCTGTAACTGAGAAGAGGAATAGTTTATCTTCAACTGCCCTATTTATGTTACAAGTGTCTGACCAAGAAATCAATGCACTTAGCAGAAGAGAAAGGTACCACATTGTAACTAGGTCATAAACACACTAACTCTCTTTTGCCTTGAAGCCCTGCTCTTCTCTTTTCTATTTTGTGTTTCAGTATGAAAATACAATGCTCTTTCAAAAGCTCCATTCCCAAACTTCTCCCTGATGTGAGCTTTCCATTATTTTTATTTTCATTTTCACTTTTGAATACTGATGCATTGGCCATTACAGGATGTGTATACTGTATGTAAAGTCCATCAGAAAACAAGAGAAACAGAAAGTATCAAGGCCATGTCTTGCAATATCCCCTCTTGTAAATAATCCATATAAAATACCACTCCCATTATTCATGCTGAACATTTACTCAAGGGTCAGATAACCCTTACTCATATCATATTCTTATTGATACTTTATTGATAAATGTGATAGGTGTTTCAGTGGGCTTAACGTGCATGTTCTAGCAATGCAAGCTAAGGTGGATGAGGAGAAAGACAACTTGACCCGCAACAGAGCAAGCCACCTACCCATTCCCCCAATTTTTCTTCCTTCCACAAGGTTTCACAGCTCCAGCACAAGGTAGTAGATGAGTCCCAGTTCAGATCACTGTGGCACTGTTCCCACCTGGTCTGCCCGTGACTGTTCCCTGTCATGTAACTGCCATTACTGGAGGTAATGCATGGTCCGATGAAACCCTCCATAGGCAATGAAATAAGAAACAAAAATATTCAGTTATTCCACATGTTGTGATTATTCTGGTCATCTGAAGCAAGGATAGTGGTAAATAGCATGATAATTAAATTCCCAGAAGGTAGTAAGTCAGAGACCACTGTAGAGGACTGCCATGGTCTCAAAATGCTGCAGCAGTGAGATCAGAGGTTAGATGGTACTTCCAGAATGTAGTGAAATGAAATTCAGCTTTGCAACAGAAATGTTAATGTGTCTCAGCAAAATTAATCACGAGCAAGGATAGCCAGTGCAAGGGGAGACCTGTGTTTTGCAGCAGTAATGGCAAAGGAGAAGTTAAAGTTAATGGGCTTATGATCAGACACAAATTTCTACTGTGAGACATCAGCAACAAGACTGCAGCTGAACTGACAGAGGTGGGGTTTATGGGTGGGCAGGGAGGAGGAGAAATTTGTTATTTTCTAGCAAAAGGTTCAACGCAGAGTGAGCAGCCCAGCGGATGGCACACGGTATCTGAGAAGTCAACAAGCCTGCAGGAAGAACTGTTGGTGCTGGGGGAGATGAAAGGGATGGGTGAGGGTAGGGCATGAAAGGGAGGAGAAAGGGGGAAAATGTGGTGGTTCTAACTGTTAGTCCTGATGGCATGTTGTTGTGCTGTGGGGTTTTTTTATTATTATTATTATGATTTATTCTAAAGAATGAAGAGTAATGATGAAAATGATGACTTGCTTGGCTCAAGAGTTTTCTTTTACCCAAGTTGCAAACTCCAAAGGGAAAAGCCTTCTCTCTTCTGTTTTGGTGGAGAATGTGCTTCTGCATAAAAGTTCCTAGGTGTGGAAAGAAACAGACACATTTACATGCACATTTTTTTTGTCATTGGTGCAGTTTATGATTAAGTGCAGGCAAGCTATTCTTATTTTCACAGTGGAGGCCATAAATGAAAGTCCTGCAGTTCAGAGAGGGAAACTGTATTTTAAAGTTTTATGTGGGAAAGATTTGAGGTATTTTGATACATGCTTCCCTTAAAACCTTCTCTTTTTTTAAAGGGAAAAATGTTTATTGTTGCTGAATTCATCATACCTGACAGGAATTTGCATAAACATGCACAATAAACTTTTTCTCTTGGTTTGTGGCATTAATAGAAAAAATCCACTGAAAGAGGTCAAGTAAATTTTGTGACTAAAAGTAATGGCGAAAGTAAACTCAGACCTGATGTAATTCAAAGAGTACTGCAATTATAAAATGTTTAAATATGGATAGTTTTGAAATAACCATATCATCTACAGTACTGTTCATGTTGTCCTTGCACTGCAGCATTTTTTATGATACAAGTGCTGTTCCTATCTCAAGTGTTGAGCAATGGTCTTTTGGATCTTGCAGCCTCTTCTCAGCTGGCAGTCCCTCTGTCAGGTCTACAAAACTAGTGGCACAAGGGAGCGGCAGGTAAAATTCCTGCTTGGCCCCCTTTGCCCCCTCAGTTTGAACATCCATTGGTTCATTTACAGCTACTCACTTGCAGCTGGGCTGGCTGGGACTGGGATTTATACCATGAGGACACATAACAAGAGGCCACTGTATACATAAAATCAGAAGAAAAAGAGGGTTACTTGTTTTCTGAAGGTATGTCATTGAACTGGGTTATGTCTTTAAGCTTTTCCCCACAAATCTGAAAACTAGAAACCTACTTTAAAAAGTGAGAGTCCTTAGACCAGGAGCCTCCAGGAGCTGTGGATTCAATGGAACACTGACATGGCAAGAGCTGTGTTACACCTTACCTAAAGGACTGGCTGGATGTATCTCACCAAAGTGTGAGCTTAGGTGTGATCACATTCATGATTATTTTCTTGGCCCTACTTTCCTCTGACTGGGCAAAATGAGACTTTTGGTTAATAAACCATGTTTTGTTGTCTGTCTCAAAACCCAAGTAATGAATGGCTTCCGAAAGTGAGTGCTTCTGACTTACTCTCATCACCTGAAAGGGCTTTCAGCCTTCCTCTGTATTTACAAAGCAAGCAGATGGAGATGGAGGTGCCAAGGGCAGGTGGAAAGGGAAAGATGGATCTTGCACATATGCAGTCTGGAAGCAGTATTTTTTAAATCAAAACAGACAAACTGCAGTTAAAGTGGAGAAAGGACTTTTACAAATGATATATGATATTTTGCCAGCTGCTACATATGGAAGTTTGAAGGTGAAAGAAAATAATGCTTGTATAATAGAAACAATAGATACATTCCACATAAAGAAGGTATCTGAGGGAAGAAAGGGGAATCATACTGATAAAAACAAAGCAGAGTTAAAAAGAGTTGCATTTAAGTAGAAAATGAAAGGTCCCAATCCTAAATGGATATACTGGTGCACTCAGCATTCATATGTTGTCTCCCACAAATTTTATATGGAAACACACCATCTAGATCTGTCTCTTTTGGATTTCAGATTGGAAAGCAGTACCACCTACCCCCCTGTGGCTCGGCTCTCACCCTGTCTCAACAGGGTGATCATGTACTGCAAAGCTGCAGCCCAGGGTCCCTCTACATCAGTTTCTTTGAACTATGAGGGGAGGGGAAAAGGAGGCCTGAGACTGGCTGATGGGGATTAACCTGCAGATGCTTAAGGAAAAGAGATTTCTGAGACTGTACGCAGTGGATGTGCACACATGCACTCTCCTACGTGTACCTCTCTCCCTCCATTTGAATCCACTGGTCGGCTTCACACAAATCTGACACTACAAGGAGGCCAAGTTCCTGTAACTTGTTAATAAGCACAATAACAGAGAGGAGGAAGCAGTGGCCCTTCAGAAGGAAAGGCTGCAGTCTCTCACATACTCGTGTCTCAAGCCCTCACCAACCAAAAAATATGCATGGGAAAAGAATTGTGGCAGCCCTGTAACAGATCGAGCCCGTGGAGTCTCTGGGCTCTGTTGAACACTAGAGAAGACACTCCAGCTATACAGCTTCAGAAACATTGCTGTTGTGGTTCCACCTCACACAGATCAAACCAGAAGAGGAAAGGCACCAGCACATGCTTTGGTTGTGTTGTCCTTTTGCAATGTCCTTTCTCACAGCAGCTTGGCAGGATCCAGATGTATCTGGAGACCTGTCATGGCACAACAACCTCCCACTAAGGGACCAGTAAGGAAGCACTGTAACATCATGTTCATACTTGTGCACTGGCCAAATACAGTGAGTTTTATGTTCTCCAGAGCTTACACTCATTCTGTCTAACCACTTAAAATAATTGCCCCCAGCCTACTGGAATTACAGTTTGTTCCCACAAGATTTTTCCTTCTTTTTGGACATACCTTTTACTCCATGTTTTCAGATGCCTTCATTTTAATTCTTCCAAACTCAGAAAAATTAGAGCCAGAGTTTCCATAGCAACTTTAACTTAAATCCTTATTTGCATCACAATAAAATTATTCATTTTGTGTTCATGAGACCTTACTATCTAACCTCCACATGAAGACCGTGTTGGTCTGTGAAGTCCAAGTGCTTGCCCAGATCTCTGAAGACAGTTAGGGATATGACACACATATATGTTGTTATTGCATCTCCAAGGGACAGAAGTCCCTGAGTGAGTCAGGAATGAGATTGGTGCAACATTCAAATAATTATAGCTAAAAGGTGTGTTTTATACAGTTACTGATGCCTTTTAATCACTGAGGAGGAAAAAGAAGTTATTTAAAACCGTAATTGTTGATGAAGTCTCTGGAAAGAAAACATACATCTATCATATAATTGCTTTTGTTGGTATACTAGGGTCCTTGGAATTTTATTGGCACGAGTAACTGCTTAATTCAGTCTCATATAAGCCTCATACAACAGCTATATATTATATAACAGTCTCATATAACAGCCATATATACACACTCATAAATTCAGTCTCATGTATAACTCAGTCATACATAAATACTCATGTACTCAGTCTTATATACCAGTCAGCAAGTGTCAGTTTGAGAGTTTAAGATTAAAAACTCTTTTTTTTTTTTTGCTAAGCATACAGTCATTTAACTGCATATCCAGTCAACATATCCATAATTGTCTCCATTACAAAAGTATGGACTGGCTGAACTGAAAAATATGTGTTTGGAGACAAACTTCTAAGCCTATAATCAGACACTTCCAAAGAGATATCTTTTTCAAAACACTCACTGCATTTTAACATCCAAGTTGATGTTATTTGCTTAATTTGAGTTGATAGGTATTCAGTGCTTTAGAAAATTAAAGCAGTTATTTGAGTGCCTAGCAGGGAATAAATGGCATAATTTCAGACAACCACTTTTAGAATCTTGTATCTTGGTTTGTATCTTGTTCTGAATATAGGATAAGATACTAAAATAAACTTGTAGCTTGCCAAGAAAATGACTTTTTAATGAGAACTTGTAAATTCAGGAACCACCTATGTCTTTCTGAAAAAAAAGATATTTATATATTTATGATATAACCCCACCTGACTATGTGTCTTACAGGCACACAAATTTTTTTGTCATGGGGAGCATCTTTGGTTGTAGAGATGAAATGCGATCATAGAAAAGAGCAGTTGCTTAAGAATCATGTAGCTGTTACTTGCAATCACTTTCTTACTGGTTGGTTGGCAAGTGTGCAGAAAGTGGCAGCCATCAGGGATCCCACAATGGAAAACCATTTTGCTTGACAGCAGGGGTTGTATCCCTGACACTCTGCTACTGGCTTGGTCTGATGAAATGCTACAGCAGCCCATGCGTTCAGTTTGCCAGGAAGGCAGGCAGGCTGTCAGTGCTGGCAGCACTAAACCCCTGGCCATGACTGGCCAGTTTCAAGGATGGATTCAGTGTTCACCTGTTTTAATAGGTTATATGAAAATGATGGCTGCTAAATATGCAACAAACAAAGCAGATGGTGCTGAAGGGTGTTTGAAAGATGGGATGCTCAAGTCACTCATCTATGGACTTCAGTAGCCTGAAGTGTTCAGAGACATCATTAGAGGACGCTTTCTGCAGTGTGCCTAGAAATCTACAGTTTTGTCAGCCTTGGTGCTTGGTAGTGAATCATGGCTGCTGAGGAAGGCTGCCAAAAGGCTGGATGGTTGATTTAATTCTTGCCAATTTGGTCAGGTGCCACAGGTGCTCCTCTCTGAACCCAGCCATCAAAACCAGGGTTTTCTTTGGCTTAGTTTTGGGGTTTTTGATGACTTTGCAGGTAGCAGTTTTTCATTAATTTTAACCAAATGCAACATTGTGGCAGAAGATGGAGAAATTCACTGCAGCATCCACATCAGTCACAACATCTCGCTCCTCAGCCCTGTGGTGAATTTCATAGCTGTGAACACAGGCCAGTAATGAGACAAGAGTGAGCAGCTCTCCAGTTGGCTGGCTGCAGGTCTGTGTTACAGAAAGTCTGCACAAAATGGGAATTCAAAGTGACAGTCACATAAATTAAATCACTTTGTATATCTTGTCACTTCTAGTTCAAGTGACATTGAATGTTTTGCTTTTTAGTTACTAGCAACAAGTCAAACTTAACTGCTCAGTGAAGTAAACTCTGGACTAGAAGTCCCAAGGAATACCCTGATCAGACAGTGACTTACTATAGCTACTTTAAAAACAGAAGGCAAAACATGTAAGGAAAGTTTATTGAGGTAATGTTCTCTTTAAGAAGCACATGTATATTCCACATAGCTTTACAAATATTATCTCTTGTAGCAAAATATCTGAAAGGCAGAAAATATCTACGAGAAAACAGAGAATTTGTCCTTTGCTGCATAGGGCAACACTGTGCATGGTGGACTAGGGAAAGTGTTTATGTACTTGGTAATACTGACTAACCATTGAAGTGGGCTGCCATTTGGCATAGTAGCTATAGACCTCTGCCAGCAAAAATGCCCAAAACATTAGCAGTCATCCAAGCAGGGTGTTCAGAAGTGGAAACCACCTTGTGACTGCAAGCTGCATATAGCACACAGCTACGAAAATACCATTATTATCAACAAAACACAGCTGTCTGCTAATGTAGACCCAGACCTTCAGAGTCATCTACTTTTCTGGAGGATTTAGTTAAGAGAACCTCTTCTGGCTGTCACCAGAGTGACTGTTTTCTTCCAGGTGTTTTATGTGTGTGTCAGAAAAGTAATCACCTAGAAAACTCAGCAATGACTTTAAAAGCCTGTGAAGTGCCTCCTTTTTTCTCCTCAAATACACAATTGTTGGAATCAAAGCTGGTTTCAGAGGGCTCCTTTCCCACTTACACATTGCACTGGTTCTTAATATGGTCCAGCAAGACTCCCATAGGCTCAATATCACCTTTCTTTGTGATGTCACTTGTTTAATGTTCTGGTTTGGGAGCACCAGCATAAAACTTTTCCACACTACCCTGAGACACTCCCCACCAGGACCTCCCCAGCTGCTGCCGCTGGTGCCTGTAGCAACCTGTGAAGGGTGATCCCTTTTTAAAGTGAAAGCATGTTACTAAGGCTGCAGCCTTCAAGAGGGGTATGCTACTGAGTTGCCAAAACTTAAAGTTTTCCAGCTTCTAGCTTATAACTTTTTTTGGGCAACTAGGTTTCTGCAACGGCTCCTCAAGCCTTTCACACTGTTAAAGTATGTATTTCATGAATTTCAATGTTGCTTCCACTATAGATCAAACTTACTTAATCTATCCTGAAACTGGAGCAAGTGCATGATCAATCCTTTCAATAATTTCATTGTACTATAACGAAAGCTGCTCATTAGCCCAATATTTACAGATGAGAAAAAACTTCGCAAAAACAAACACTTTTACTTAAACCTTGCACGGGTACCAGTTAATGTGCAATCATAATGTGCCTTTGCTTAATTTGCAAAAGAGAAACAAGGCAAAAAATTCCTTTAACAAATACTGAAGCGTTCTGACTTCATTGATATACCTTCAAGTGCATTTTTAAAGTGCATTTTAAAACAGAAGTATCTAATTTTTCTCTGGTGCTTTCGTATCAGACACTTGCCCTATCTTAACAGTAAGTAATTACATGCCACAGCATTTAAACTAAATAAACAAAGTTTCAAGTACCGGACCTGGGAACAGTTGATCCATTCGCCTAGCTTGTATCCACACACTTCTTGTGCCTTTAAAAAACACACTATCCAAGTGACTGAGATTTGAAAGAAGTTGTCTACTCACAGACACAGAATAACTCAGAAAAATCCTTCAGAATCTGGGAATTTCATTTTTCTAGTGCTTTTGATGATTTACTTTATTGCAACAGCAGGCACTGCCTCATAAATAAGATGTTAAACAAAATGTCCCTTTTAGTATTTGTTTTCTACACATTCTCACATTAGTTGACAGTGATCAATAGATAACATTTCCATGGCAGGGCTGGGGACTACTGATATCCTTGATGCCTGTTGTTAGGACGTTTTTTGTGTCACTGACTGACAGCGGCATGGTCTTGGGCAGAAGAAAAGCAAACAGGACCACAGTGCTCTAAGCTGTCCTGCAAAAGCCTGATTGTCCTCCATGTGCCCCATTGCTTCTGTCCCAGGTGACTGTCTGTATGCTTCTACTCTGGCCATCTCAGTGCAACAAGGAGGTCAGTTTTCCATTTACAGCAGCTCTCAAAGCCTCTCAGGTGCGTTAGCTAAAATATTTCAAGGCATTCCAGACTTAGACTTCACTAAGTTTCTCCATTCCAGTCTGAAGTTGGGGGTTGCTTTATGACCTCCAAAGAGATTCAGGTATGTACATGCCTTCATCCCACCAGAAAATGAGACTGAGGCATCAGTGTGATCATGGTATTTTTCCATACTTTTAGTCATTCTGTTTCAGTGTAAATGCTATTTAAAAATGTTTCAATGGCCAGTGGATACTGACATGTGACTTGTGACAGAGGCAGCCTTTTATGCCATATTTCTTTCATACCTCAATGAACTGTTAATTATTCTTTGCAGTTCACAGGACAGAGTTCACAAAATCATCTGGCAAAGTGTTTCTGAGACAAGACACATGTCATGGGGTTACAGACTGTCTCTGCTAATGAAAGGCTGACTGGCTTCTGGGTTTCCATTGAAAAGATTCTTCTTGGCTGAAATGAGAATCAGAAGATTTCTTCCACTGGGGGAGGAAGTACAGCATGTTTGGTTTTCTCCTTTTAATATACATTTATACAGCTTCACAGGCACAGGAGTGATAGGATGAAAAAACAGAGCAAGTGAGGCTGCTTTTTAACATAAAATACAAATTCCCTTAACTGAGCACTCCTTAAATACATGGCTTTTAGGGCTTTTGCAGGAGACAAGCTTGATCACAGCTGAGGCTTTTCCAAGGTCTCATTAAAAAAAATAAGATTTCTTTAAGTCCAGTGTTGAGAGGAGTAGGCAAGCATTAGACATGACTACCAGAATTGTCAGGCTTCATTCCATTTTATTGTGACTTTTTGCATGATGGAAAGGTGTAAGGTAGTTGCAGTAGTAGAGAAATGTTTAACAGTGCCATATTCTACAATTTAGAACTCAGTCTATTCTTGGTTTTCATTCTGGAGTTGCAACACATTGGTGAAAATGGCAACATTAAAACTCCTTAACAGCTAATTTTCACAGTACATTAAAATGCTTATACAAGTGAAAAGCATATTGAATGTCGTGCCCACCCCTTCCACTGTAATTGCTGCCGTTTAAAGGTTTGATGAATTGCAAAGCTTTTGCTTTGATTTCCTTAATGGTCTCTAGAAAAGGTGGAGCAATGAAACAATTTATTGGCTGTATCTGAGAGAGAAAATGAAACATGGACAGTCAGTCATGTTAGAAGATGTTAAGTGGTGGGGAAAATAGGTGCTCAAATTTGGTTGATAAATTTTTCACACTTAGGCTCATCATTTATTATTGTATTTGTAAGTAAGTCATCTGTCAACCTGGAGATTATATTCTGATCTGCCTCTAGACTGGTATTTTTCAGCCTGTTCTCTTCAAAGGGCTTCCTTTCTAGGAGAAACCCTTGTAATTTGATGGGATGGGGGAAAGGGTGGCAAAAAGTTACATACTCATTGATAAAACTGGAAATATTGATAGTAAAAGATGAGGGCACTGCTGGTGAATAACAGCTGTCTTTTAGGAACATCTGTTGGTTTGGTTTTATCCCTGTTATATGGACTATCACCAGTTACTGGACCACATAGGTGGGATAACACTGCTCTAGTGACACCAAGTTACACACTTTTTGTAGAAACAGGAATGATGACAAACTAATAGAGGAAACAGTGGATGAAAAAGGGAGATAAATTGTTTTACTGTTGCATTTCTGTTCCCTTTCTGGTTGCAGTCAAATATCAGATTGGGACAGGGTGCTGGTTCATCACCAACATTTACACTTTTTGAAGAAGAGAAGAAGGAGAAATCAAAAAGGTGGAAACACCCTGTGTGTCTCTTTTAAGAACATAGTTTTCACCATAGCCAGCTTCTGTCGTGAGCTACCCAGCAGATCACTAGAACGTCATGCAAAAATCTTTCACATCTATTAATTTAAAACAAATTAAATTTGCAAATGAGGATTTTAAGTCATGATCTCACCCAGGAAATTTTGTTGTACAAATTTCTTTTCAACTGCAAATATAGTACTATGACCAAAACTATAGTCTTTCTGCACTAAAGAGTCAGCATTCCCCAGAAATTAAATTGAAAGTAAAAAGGCATTTCATGCAAAAGAAAGCAAAGGAATTAGTATCTTAATAGGTTTTTGTTTGCTTGCCTTCTTATGAACAGAGACAATAAAATTATTAAGAAACTCAGAATTTGTCAGTTACTATTAAAGTCAGAAAGCAAAGAAATACTGTATAGGTGATGTATTGGAAAAATTGTTGATAGCACTTAGGGAATTGATGAAACTAAGGAGTGTACTGTGAGTATATAAAAACCCAATCCAAATCACTTCCACAAAATATGAGGTTTATTATAAGGTTTTAAAATGAAGGGTAATTTTTACTTTTCCTTAAATACCCCTTTAAGCCAGATACAGGGAAGAAATGGCCAGTTTCTACTTTACCCATTCTGAACTAGTGGTTATGAGTGTTCACTGGGGCCCTGCTCTGCACAGTCCTGTCTCTGTTTCTGCAAGGAGACTGTCGCTGATCAAGAAGCAACGTTCGGTGGTGTGAACCCTCCTCACTCATCTGTCAGAAAGTATGAGGCTGTCCTGCCACAGGGGACAAATCTGGTGTATCTTCCTGAGAGAAACTGAAATGCCTTATCTTGTCAGGTTGAATTGACAAATCAGGATTATTGTACCTCCCCTAATATTCAATACCAGTTTATTTCTGTCTTCTTAAAGTATTTTCATTTCAAAGGACATGCATGAAATGAAGGATATAATGGAGGACCTAAACTGATTCATATGGAATGATACAAGTCAGGGCTTTTGGATTGCATTTACATTTCATGAAATTCTTAACAAAATTACTAGTAATAACTAGTTAGATGTGGGAATACCCGTGAGGAGGTACTTGTTACTAGGTACTTGCAGGAAGAGAGAAGCAAGGACAGAGGAACAATAAGAAAGGTGCACAAAATCATTCCTGTTTGGTGTCACAAGGTGGGTACCCAGAAACTAGTCTTCAAAATTGTCTTAATTTTCTGAAAATCAAAGCTACAAAAATCTCAGCCCATATACACACATCTTTTCAGAACACAGAAAAGTCCTGCCTTCCCTGAAGTCTGTGCCATTAGTCTATCTACAAGCTCTGAAACTAGGATTTTGCTCATGATATTATAGATATTTTACACCAAGGACCTATTTTGATGATACAAAATAATTGTTTCTCTTTACTGAATGTTTCATGGCAGGGAACAGTAAATTACCTTTATTTTGTTTGTGCACTTGAATGGCACACTTACCAATGGTTGGTTGTGTGTGTGTGTGATACAGCGGATTTCATTGCTCTTTGGTTTAGGGTAAGGGGTGACTTTGGTTCAGAGCAAAGGAGGGTGGGACTGGTACGGAAAGGTATTTGACCTGTCTTGAAGGTTAAAAAGTGAGATAAAAAGAGGAACATGATTCATTATTTTACCATATACTGTAATAATTGAGGGTCTGAGCCTCATGTTTTACCTTGAAGAATTCAGTGGAGGATACCTCAGTGAATTGCAGATACTCCTAAAAGTGTATGGACCATTTATTTTATGTGGAAAGACTGAACTGTTCTACAGCAGACAGGTGGTGGTGGGTCTGGATGCCTTATGTGTAGTTTATGTGATTTTGTATTATTCTTATTTATGTATTTTGTTTATGTGATTTTCTTTATCCTTTTTCCTTGGAAAAAAATAGTGTGCTTTTTATCTGACATGAAACCGTTAGTCTATAAATTTTTCTCTGAAGGAATCCATAATGGCTCTGTATTGCTCTTCACACAGCTAGGATTTTGCATGCATGTGCCTTTTGTGACTACCTTATCAGAATGTGATATGACAACAATTAAATTTTAATCTCATCCCAGCCTGTATTAATATAATAGTTGTTTCTTGCTTTTTTTTTTTCTTCCCTAATTGTGATATTCTGTAAAAGGCTTTACTAGAAATGAAAAGCTTTCAAACACTCCCTAAAATCTAGGGTTCTACTTCTCTAGCTCCACAAACTCAACACCCTGTCTTGGAGAAAACTCATGCACCAGTAACTCAGCTTTGTTCTTTTTATGTGTCTCCGGTTACACACAAGTAATCTGACCTGGTCAGGATGATCAATCATACAGTATAATTAAAAAATCTAATACAGGAGTGGCCACAGCCCATGAATAACCCTGAAGCTAAGAGTAGTTTACAAGTTTTCTGCATCACTTAGTTCAGCAAAAGTTACTGAAAGTCAGGCTGGTAGAAGGTAAGGGAATGGAATAATGAAATTATCTAAATACACTGTTGACTTCAGGTTGTTTCTTCACCTTCATGCATGAGATCACTCAGTAGATTGGATAAAGGTGAAAAATTCATTTCTGGGAGTTTAGATTCATGATGAAATTCGTCCATGAGATAGCTGCTAGTGCATAGTTGATTTCTCAATGATTTGACTAGGGTGGAGGCAAGCTGTACACCTAGCCACATTAAAAAGTACAATTTATCTGTTTAGTTTCTGGTTTTAGTACAGTTACTCTAGCCAAAGGTATTTTCCATTCTTATGATGCTTCCTGTAGCAGGATTACTTTTGAAATAGTAATAATACTCTATCTATATCTTTAAAATTTTTAAGCAACATCTCTTCTAACAGGAAATACCTAGCTGCTTTCCTGAAACCCAACAGTGACAAAGAAATCTGCCTGCAGGCATGAGTCCTGGGCAGGGTCTAGTTTTGTAAGCCTGTGAAGCCCTTGGACTCAGACAGTGATCCCTAGGGCAGGTTATTTTCTTGTGTTAAAACAGCACCCCAGCCAAGCTCATTTGTTCTTCAACAGCTTTAATATCTTTCAGATAGACTCAGTAGCTGCCTGAACATAATGACAAGGACTTTTTGAACAGCTGGGAGCATGGAGTCCATGTTTGTCCAGGATGTACTTAGAAAACGTTGCTTCTACATAAAAAGCTCACTTGTAAAAGGAATTAGAAACAACCTTGTAGTTAACCTGGGTAGAGGGTCCAGTTGTCTGTCTAGGAAAACACACCTAAGGACTGTCAGTCAAGGTTTTGTACAAAACACAAGTCCTTAAAACTTTGGTGAAAGGTTTTCCTGCGGACTGAGACTGGTATCTGATATGAGGGGAAAAGTATGAGAATGGGAAACAGAGAGTGGTCCAGATTCTTGCAAATAGCATCTTCAGGATTTCAGTACTAGAGGATGTATTCAAGCCAGTGCTCTTAATATTCAGCGATGGATATTCTCCATTTTGGTCCCTACATCATCGGTGGGAATGAGTTTCTGCAGTTTAATTAGGCACTTTGGGAAATGTGTGCATGGGGGGAAATATTTATTTTGTTTTGTTTTAAAGCTGTGGCCTGATGATTTCAGTTCTTGTTCTGTGAGAAATACTGCATACTCATTCACTTCTCACCTTCCCTATGTCATTCACAGATATGTGTGTACACCTCCTTCTCCATATACATTCCTCTCTCTTTCAAATGGAAGAGTTGGGTCTTTCTGGTTGTGGGGTTTTTTATTTATTTTTTTAATTTTACCTGTCATCATGTCTGACTGCTTTAGGGAAACCTTTCACTGTAGTAAATCCACAGAATGACATATTGCCCAGGGGAGGAGTGTCATCCACCCCCTGTGAAATGCGAACGCCACTTCTACTACACCTGGTTAAATCTAGGAGGATGTAAATTGCACATGGCTTTAAAGATGTGGGTGCCGCTGGAGGCACAAAAGGACATAGTTTCTAGCTTTTTCCCTCAAATACCTTTTCCCTACCATTCTATTTTTATTTTGACCCCCTGCTGACTATCAAGCTGATGTTTTCACAGAGCTGACAGCAGTGATTCGCCCCTCTCCCTCTGGAGTTGTAAGTACTGGTTTAGAGTTCATAATTATGCAAGTGAAGTTATTTTTCTCAGGTACATCACACCACATTTATTAACATAGAATTTTACTAACCATTTCATTGCTCACCAATGAAGTCTTGTTTTAATTCTGTACAACCAGCTTTAGTTTCTATTATCCTGACTAATTTTGTAATGCCAGCAAACATTTGTCAATTCACTAGCTGCCCATGTTTTCAGATTTCTCAGGATGAAATTGCTAAGCAGTGATCTTACTGCATATCACAGTAGCAGCCCACTCATGACCTTGACCACTGTAAAGCTGGCCACTAGTCCTACCCTTCTTACTCTACCTTCTAATCAATTATTAATCAATTTCAAATTAGCTTCTTAAGAACCTCTGATGAGAAATCTTGCCGAAAGCTCTTTAAAAATATAAGGATGTGTCTCAACAAGATTATACCTCTCACAGTCACTGATTCCTCTAAAGAGATTTGACAGGTTTGTGTGGCATGACTTCCCTTCACAAAGTCATATGGGCTCTTCTGCTGTAAAGAACAATTTTTCCATGCTCTCTCCAATTCTCTCCTTTATTGCAGAGTCTACTGATTTGTCCAGGACAGCTGTCAGGCATACTGTACAAGTAATAATAATATGTATAGCAGTAGTAGTAGTTTTCATCTATGGATTTTAAAACATTTCTCAAGGCAGCAAGCACTCATTGCAGATGAGGAAAATGGAGAGCAAAAATTTGAGAGTTACAAGGTTGTGCAGAAAGTAACTGGTGAAGGCGGATGTGGAAGCAAGGCTCTCTTGTTCTCTGTCTTGATCCTGCATTTAGTTGTACTGTGCCTGAAGAGAGACCTTCCCAGCCCTTCAGAACTACTTCTGTGGGGTTTGGTAGCACTTCTACAGAAGTGCTGTGCTCTGGTACCTGCTCTGGGAGCTGTGTTTACTGTTCTTCTGCTTTTTTTATTTACAGATATCTACAGACCCACAGACTAGTTGAGGTTGGAAGGCAACTCTGGAAGTCATCTGGTCCAACCATCCCCACTTAAGCAGGGCCACCTACAGCTGGTTGCACAGGACTGTGTCCAGACAACATTTGAATATCTCCAAGGATGGAGACTCCATGGTGCTCACTGTCTTTTTCTGTCAGCCACGTGTCTCCCTGGTAAAACCATACACTGCGCAGTTTCCTCTTCCATAAAGTTTGATTTTTTTGTCCAGGCATGGATTTCATATAAGACTTACTGCTAGTTCCTGTTATTTCCACTGTCTAACTTCAAAAAAACAACTTAATTGCTTCTTATCTTTGTCCTCAATATCTTTTCCCACTACCAGGGGTATTGACATTTCACCATTTTTCATCATAACTAATAGATGAGTGATAAAGGGATACATGATGGTAACATAAAAGTTTTAAATGAATATGTTTAGGACAAAATGTTTCCAAAAGTAGAAAGCTGCAAATAGACCTTGCCAAATGAATGCCTGCAAATTCTCCACCATCATAATATTATATATTCAGGTTATGTCAAAGTTCACACTAAAACTGGAAATATTGTGCAGTTTTATAATATTTTACTGACATTTCTTGTATCTCAATTGTTGTCTTGTTTACTTATCATGAGTTCAAATGTACAAAGGAGAGAACAAATAGTTTTTACAATTACCTTCTATAAAACAACAAAAATTGGTTTGCCATAGGCTTCAGTGATTTGGGACCTGGAAAAACAAGAAGCAACATATTGCATATATAATTAGAAATACAAGAACTTTCCTTTATTTCTCCTACCTCTATGCTAACCAGAAGAAAAAATGTTATGGAAATTTCAGGTGGCAATTGAGAGAGGACAGAATACTTTCTGCCCTAAAATTGAGACTGAATTTATCACTATTGTAGATCTTTCCTATAAAGGTCCTTCCAGTACCTTGTTTAGCTATCTCTTCTGACTTCACATAGTTTAAACTGAAATGATTAAGTCACCTTTTTTTTTCCAGTTTCTTCAGTTTCTTCACAGTTTTTAATCTGTGTTATTGGTACGAGGAAAGACAAACAGCTTTCACCATGTTTTCTTTGTTTTGATTTTCAGAACAATAGAAAGAAAATCAAATATCCAGAACCTTTTATGAGAAAGAAACAAATAAGAAAAATTATAGCTGTCCACATAAATATATGCCTATATATATATACACACAAGTGCACCAGTCATTGTAGCAAAAAAATAAAACAGGTAATTTTTGTTTTGTTTCCCCCTCAGGTATGGAGTTGGAAGGCTCCTACCAAATCATTCTCAGGTCAAGTCTTTGCAGGGGTGGCTGCTCAGGAGACCTCAGGGGACTCAGCAGCCCACCCAGCAAGGGTAGCTGCCCCTCCAGTCAAGACAGCCTGGACAGTCAGGGAAGAGCTGAGACAGAAGCGCGTAGGACCAGGGGACACATCCAAGAAGGGAAGCCACGAGCCAGCAATGTGACTCTGTGTCCAAGAAGGCAAATGGTATCCTGGGGTGCATTAAA
>VZRW01008383.1:1247224-1309098 GCA_013398125.1 Aegotheles bennettii
GAGTCTCCTTCTCTGGAGACATTCAAAGCCCACCTGGATACAATCTTGTGCCACCTGCTCTGGGTGAACCTGCTTGTGTAGGGGTATTGGACTCGATGATCTCCAGAGGTCCCTTCCAATCCTGACCATTCTGTAATTCCGTGATTGAGTCCTGACTAAGGAGTCGTCCTGTGCTATATTTAAGAAGTTTCTGGCATGTTTTTTTGACTTGACTATGAAACCAATTGGATCACATGTGTAACTTCTGTAATTCAGCATGAGTCTATTTATTTTTCTAGTTTTCCATGTCCTCACCTCTGCAGCAACTTTTACCCATTGCTTGTCAAAAGCACCATGACATGAATCCTTCTGCTTCAGAAACTAAAGGGGGTTGATTTTTGATAGGGACTTGGGAGATTTGGGTTTCCAACACAGGGGGTCTTTCACATCATAAAACAAGAAAAAATGTGAAGGTGGCTGAGGGAAATTCTAGCTGACAAAACATAAGAGAGAAATGAAAGGAAAATGAACTAAATGTACCCATGACCAAGGGATATGCAAATCCCAGGTTTCATCAGGGAAGTTTATTGAGGAACAGATTTAGATCCCACAAAAGGCAATGGAAAGGCTCATACAGACTTCTGTGGGCTTTTGGTCAGGTTTTAAACCCTTAAACTCTCAGTACCCTGTCAGCTCCCCTCACATCAAAATGTACTGAAAAATCTATCAGAAGAGTGGAAAATACTTCAAAGGAAGTATGCACAAAACCCCACAGGAAAACGTGTGTTATAAATGTGAATGCTCGATTTACTCCTTTCTTTGATATTAGAAATGTACTGTCACTGAAAACAGCCATTAGCATACTCAAATATGGAAAAAACACAATTAATGGTCTCCTTGTCCTTGGGCTCCTAGCATTCATTGCATCAAGGATTTCTCCTAGTCATACAGGTAGAGATTCAATATTCTTTTTGTACATAAGATGGAGAGTAAAAAGCCCTTACATTGGTTTGTTTTTCTTTCTCCCAGAGAAAGAGGGTTTAATTTAGAAGGTCAAGCATCCACTAGATTGGAAGCAAAAGCTGTAATATACAGATAAATTTCAGAGGTCAGGTTCCTCTACCATAAGGATTTTATTAAAGCACATAAACACGGAAGATCTCCTAGATCATTTGCATTGTTTGGACATGTTCTTGTTGGCTTCTAATAAAGACCATGGTGTTCCTCACTAGCTGTGCACAGGAAGGTGTAATGCACACAGGAGGTTACATATGAAAAAATATTTGTTGGTATGGAACGTATGATGGAAGAGATTCCTACCGTCATATAAACAAACAGAAAAACTCACCAGAATGTCAGTAAAATAATGCATTATATTGAATAGACGTCCAACTTTCACATTTTTATAAATAAATACTGAAGAAATGGGAGAATTTTGTGTGCAAACAGTATGTTTTCTACTCCAGAAATACAATTCTGAATGATAGTATCACAGAAAACTGTTGGAAAGAACATCTCTCTTCTTTGGAAAGGCTATCCTGTAAGAAGAGATTAAAGGCATGTGTGCACTAGTCCAGCAAGTTGAAGGATGAGAGGGAATACACGTGCTGTTAATGGATCCATGAGGGAGGGAAAAGCACTGCCTAAAGTCACATTGACAGGGAGGTGGATAAATTCCGTATGGGAATTAGGAGTCTGCAGCTCTCCTGCTCTGGAACAGCCTTGCAATGACAATGCTAAAACCTCACTAGTTTCCAGGTGCAATTCCATTGAGTTCGAAGGAAGATGTTTGGTGGGACTGACAGGCACAGGTGGACTCCTCTACTTCAGTGTTCAAAACTCAGGAGAATTTATCCAGGCTTGTAAAACTACTTGGGCTTCACAGAGTGACTTTGAGTAAGTTTCCCCCATCCCTCTTCTGAAATGTCATCTCTGAAATCCATGTTGTGTCGCAAGTCAAAAACTGCTGCATGTGACCATTGCTGATTGAAATTATTTTTTGACTGATTTCAGTAATTTTCATTTTATTTTCTCAAAGATAATCATTATTGCAAAATCTAATAGACTTTGGAAGCCTATGATGTAGGATAATACGTTCGGTCTGTATGAAGGCTTATGTTTATCTATAGAGAGCTGTTATGTGGAGTGCTAAATGATAGTTATTTTGAAAAGAATGAAATTTAAGGGTATTTTCCAAGATAACTATACTCTCCAGTAGTTCAAAACTGTCAAATAACTTCTAAATACTGCTATAATACAAAGTAGCTTTAGTGGTTCATTGCTATAATTCCTGATTTCCTTAGAAAACATAATATATGAGTCTTATTAAAGTTGTTGACTATTTTGAAAGGAAAAGTATCAATTCCATCAGTAAGAAAGATATTCCATTTCAAAGTTCCACGACTTGCCAAAAATCTTTCTTCACTTCTCTAAATAAAAAGAATTCTTTAAATTTCATGTCAGACTTATGCAACACAAAACATGTTTAGGAATAGCTCACATTGTTGGGAGGGGCAATATATGGTGCTATCAGTTGATCAAAGCCTTGCAACATTTCTAAGATACCAGAGGTCCTCTTGAAGAGTGCAAGTAAATCATTGAGGCTTTCAATGAAAATCTTTGAGAAACTCCGTACAAAAGGGAGAAAAAGTAGAGCTAAGGCAAAATGTAAACAGAATAAGCTCTTTCAACGATGAGATATTTGTTCTTGTGAATAGCCAAATGCTGTTGCAATACAAAGAACTAAGAACAATGACAATAAACATGGAATAAACCAATCTGAACAATTTAAAATGTGTTCAAATTGGAAAGGAAATTCAACCTTTAACTCCAGAGGGCTCAGAAGGCTCAGCAAGACCAACATTTTCAGACAAGTGAATCATGACGAGACTCTGGAACTTTATAACTGGATCAGCAACTCTGTGCCTTGATGCACCACAGGTTTCCTGTACAAGGAAGGCACAAGGAATGTTTTGTTTCTGAAACTGGCCTGGGCAGAGGGCAGTACACAGGCCAGTACATACATACCTATATGCATGTATAATATATATAGCTTGTCATAGCCTGGGCAACCTGACTCTACAGTGAGAGAAATCAAAGGCTTGTTTTCAGAATTGCTTGCTCCTTGGAAATAGGAACGCGTGAAACTGGTTAGTTACCATTAACAAGGTTTCTGAAACATCCTGCAAAACTTAAACTAAATTGTTTTGAGGAACGGCTTATGCATAGCCATTGCCAAAGTAAGCATGTTTTCTTAACCCATTGCTGATGTCTGGTTGCACCCCAAATTACTCATCTCCACAGAGTGCTTCTGACATGGTATGTATCATGTGGAGAAGCTGAATGCCTCATTCTGTTACAAAATTTTCTTTTCCTCCCTTCCATAGAGGATGTATAAGGCCTTTTGGGTTTCTATCAACAGCTTATTGATGCCACAGGAGACTCATAATCTCTCCTGAGTACTTTCAAACGGAGAAAAATTTTTCTTCCTTTGATAGAGCTTATAGCCTTAATTTTCAAAGCTGCTGGTGTGATGTTTTTTCAATGTAGGCAAGCTAGTTAGAATTATAATTTATTTTTTTCCCATTCAAACTGGAAGCAAACAAGAACATCAAAAATTTCTTTAAGAAAGACTTTTTCAAGTACAACCAGCTCGGTTAAGATTTGTGGGGTTTGGCTGGACAAAGGAGTCTTCACTTATCCTCAGATTTATCAGATGGAGTGTTTATGCATGAGAAATACTCTAACCTCCACTTATATTGGCCATAGAGGTGTAAAATGGCTTATTCAATCCACATCTTCAAAATATTTTACTTCAGAGAACTCAAGAAAAAGCTCCATGTCAATAATACATGGGGGATAATTAAAACTGCAATTATTCCCTTCTATGAAAAAACTGACAGATATAAATTTTTAAACAAAAGTTATGTGCAAATAGGCATAGCATGGAATGAGGATGGTTCTGCAAACTGCGTACCTGGCCATGAAATCCCTTTCGGGCTTCCTAAATAAGTAGTAGAGCATTCAATGGGAAGTGCAGTCATTTTAACAGTAAGATTTAATGCAAAACTTTCAAGCAATTGTTTTTTTGAAACAGTATCTTGAATATTCAAAGGCATTTTTCTCTGCAGAGCAGATTTTAAAAGGATTGGTATGCCAGACACACTTCGTATTGTCCTTATCTTTATTTAAACAAATTCCCAGACTTCATGCTCTGAAGTACCGAACTAAAATCTTCTTAGCTGAGCCATGCCACAAAAAGGTCTGTTTGTACATACAAATAACATCAATTCTACAAATAACATCAATTCTACAAGCACAACAGAAAACATAACCTGCTAGTAACTATAATCAACTATAAAGCACAAATTTTTGGCAAAGAGATTCTACATCTAGGAATGTTTAGTCCAGAAGAGTAGAGTTTAATTAACACTAACTAAAGAAATAACTTATGTAAAGAAAATCATTTTGATACTGTGTTCATATTTGAAAAAAACAAAAGACAACTATTTTGAATACAAGTAGATACCACTCAGCAATATAGTCATTAATTCATGAACTATATACTGATGTGATGAGGAGCCGTAGAACAACTTCTGAAGCACTTGACAACATCTTGAAGGTCCAAATGGGCTAAATGGGGAATTGTTTAGCTGCTTAGCTCTAGGCTTCTTAGGTTAAAAGCTTAAGGAAAAAAATATTGAACATATGCTGATCAACACTGTAAGTAGGAGATTAGAGAGCTTAAACTCAAATCTTAGCTAAAAATCCTCTACCATTTCAATGTAAACCTACAATAATTAATTTTCAAATTACATTTTATGTTTTAAAGATAATAAAAAGCAGGTTCCTTTCCAAGAATTCTTTTGACCATCATACCATCAACAGGAAATACACAACTAACCACAGCTGATACAGGACAGCCTGAATTCTAGACTTTATGTTCTGTAGTGACTAAAACATATACAGTTGGATCCACAGCCTGATATTAGTGGGAAAACTCCCATTGGTTTCAGTGGATTTTAGAACTATCTCAAAAAACGTCAAAACTAAAGCAGAGTGATGTTTGTGATTGCAGTGGCATAGGTTGGATCATGTATTCCTACATGTGGAGGAATACTGAACCACACAGTTGTGGAATTCAGATGCATATCTACTTTCTAGAGAGAAGGGAAAAGGGAGAATAAATAGCAAGGCAAGCCAAGGAGAGGTGATTGAATGTACAATTAAATGTTTGATTTAAACCAGTGGTTACAAATATTAGCTCTGCATATCAATGGTGTTCTTTCACCATGATAACCATAGTGAACTATACAATGCATTTAATTATTTCTCTGTATCTAGTAGTCTGCAAGACAGATTGAGTGTTAAAAGTCTTTTGCTGATACTGTAGCTTCAGAAACAGTGGACTAAATACATGAAAATGTACTTGAAGTCTAGCAGCTTGGACTTAACAACAGGTATTTCACCCACATGTATCATTACTGCTTTTTCTGGATAGGAATGGGGAGTGCACTTTACACCACTCATCATGTGAACTCAACAGGGACCAAGCTTGTCAGGTAGCTTTGGGAATTTAAAGAAAGAAAAATGTAGTCAGAGTGAAGCTACTCAGGACTACCCAGGTGTTATTGCAAATTATATTATGAATCATTAAGCCGTAAGGGCATATGAAAATTCTTGATCATGACAATGAATCCACAAAAAAAAAAAAAGGCATTAAATTATTTTAGCCTCGCAGTGTCCTGTAGTGTTTTATCACCAAGCCCGGTTTCATCTTTTTTTTTCTACAATTGTCAGGAAGAGGTAAAATACAAATCTTCCCTTTAGGTACCCTGGAAAATTCTGACACATACAATACACTTTATGGCTCATAGTTGTTGTATAAGAAGCAAATTATAACCATATTTAAGCAGATGTCAGCAGCTATTATTCTGTGAAGATTCTCCTGGAAATGCTGGATGAGCTGTTTAATGCTTTCTAGGATGAAGGCAATTATGCAAGACATACAGCAATGAAAGCACCAAAAATGGCTTGGTTGAAGATTCAAAAGTTAATGTTCAGTTGTTCACTAAATTCCAACTAAAACAGGGACCTTGCTGTGCTAGGTGTTGCACAAATAACTGGCAAATAACAGCCTTTGACTAAGAGTTTAGTAGGATGACAACAAGAACTTCTTTTTCCACCTTTTAAGACAGAAAGAAAGGAATCACTGTACGAAGTGATCAAACCTGCATAAGAAATATGTAACAAAATTAAAGACAGAATTTGAGTCTTGGCCCAGGATTTTAACCATGAGGCTGTCTGCATTCTTCGAACTGGGAAACTGAGTGGTGAAAAATCAAAGTCGTCTCTCTAAAATGGTTGTGGTTTTGTTTATTGGTTTAGTTTTTTTTTAATTTGGCATGGAAATCTTCTTTGTCATCATAACAACAACAACAACTTGACAAAACCTAATATTTTGACATCAATAAATTAAAAGAAAAATATTTACAAAATTCAACAGCAAAATTAAATTCAAAAAGCATATACAAAACTACTTGTTCTTTGGACTGTTTCAGGCACAGTCATTTGTCTACAGTTTGGGTATTTGAGTGACTATGTTAAAGTAGAAGACAGGGGAAAAAAGCAGTTTATTTTTCATACAAACCAATAAAACCTTCAGAATGATTTGATTTACGTGTAGTCTCAGGAACACCTTAATGTGGTTAACATTCTAGAAATAGAAGATGCAGTCCTGTTTCCACAGAGGCCAGTGAGTGGTATTTCCATTGGCTTCAAAGGCAGCAGAGCTGAGCAGTGGATTATTGCAGAAGATGAAGCAAAGCAAGATGCTGCTATACTAAAACAAAATGTTTGTTTTGTGCCAAAGCCAAAACCAATGCTGATGCCAATGCTGTTACTATATTGATCTAAACTTAATTATATCCCCTACAGCCTGATTCAAATTTAGCTAAAAAATTAAATAGCACATAGGCAAATTCTTCCAGCACAGCAGAGTTAATAGATTCATCATGGGTGATCTTGCTTCTTTGGATATCAAGTACTTGAAATTACTTTTGTATTCTCCACTACAGCCATGTTCCCCCTCAGCAAAAAACATCAAAATAACAATAACAAAACCCAAGAGTCCACCTTTCTTTGGATCATATTCTTCCTGATGCTCACTGATTTTCCTTGGGACTCTCTTGTTCTGTACCTCCCAGCATGCTGCAAAAACCTTCACCATTGGAGATGACTGTAGATCAGTGGTTTTATAAAAGCAAGATCTGCAGCAATCTATCATAAAAATTTCCTTTTCTGAGGTCCTAGACATTAAGGCCATGACATTTTAGTGCAATGTTCTGAGTCAGAGTTCACTGTCATGCCACAAACAATAAAAACTAATGACTCGACACAGAAAGTCTGATATATCTGTATGCTCCCATTTGTACACCAGGTAAGAACTGCAAAATGAGGCAGACCTTGCCTCATGTAGTTTATATTCTAAACTAAACTTCACACAAAGTATTGTACTGATGGAAAGACAAGGCACATATGTGGTTAAGACTTCTGTACTACAACATTACTGTTGTAGTCAATGATGTTTGACACAAGTTGCCATATGCAACCCCCATCTTGTCATTGTCCCCATGTACTGGTGTTGTAAGCTGGCAAGCCTAGTCTTCTCATCTCATGAATAAATAACACCCCTCCAAATAACACAGACCTTCAGCTGTTTACAAAGGTGCTGTATCTTTGCAATTTTCTTATCAATTTAGAAAAACGTCATCTAACCTCTCTCTGGTCATGTGGATTTTTAAAGACTCTTCCCCTTGTTACCAGCTGGAGTTGGATCAGACCAGCAGCATTTTTGTCTCTCTCTCAGCCCAAAGAAGATCTCTCATTTGTACAGACAGAGTATGTGGAAGAGAGAATTTCCAGAGACAGCTTTGTGAGCATGCATTTTTGTCTGACAAATGTCTTCAAGTTTGTGACTTGACTTGGGAGACCCTGGGTCACAGCGCATATTGTAGCTCTGTACAGGCAACTGAGTGGGCAGAGACTCAGGAGTGTGTCAGCCCTCTTTCTGCCCCTCTTCACCCCAGTTCTGCTTCTTCGCACCTTGATTTTTGCAGAAATCAAACTTGGACGGGCCCCGGAGCTGGGGAGTGCTCCAATTTCTTGTATGATTTTGGTGATCAAGGGAGATGAACCCCGCAGTGTGACTGTATATTACCATAGAAATTATTTCAGTATATTCTGGTACTAAAGATGTTGTTTACCTGTTTTTTACCTTTATTAAAGCCTTTGATGTTGTTTCCCACAACATTCTACTGGAGAAACTGGCTGCTCATGGATGGATGAATGTACTCTGCTGGATAAAAACGGGTTGGATGGCTGGACCAGAAGAGTTGTGGTGAATGGAGTTAAATCCAGATGGCAGCCAGTTCCCCAGGGCTCAGTACTGGGGCCAGTTCTGTTTAATTTCTTTATCAATGATCTGGACGAGATGATTAAGTGCACCCTCAGTAAATTTGGGTGCACACTCAGATGACACCAAGTTGGGTGGGAGTGTTGATCTGCCTGAGGATAGGAAGGCTCTACAGAAGGATCTGTAAAAGCTGGATCAATGGGCCAAGAACAATTGTGTGAGGTTCAACAAGGCCAAGTGTGGGTCCTGCACTCATGTCACAACAACCCCATGCAATGCTACAGGCTTGGGGAAGAGTGACTGGAAAGCTGCCTGCAGAAAAGGACTTGAGGGGTGTCATCAGCTAGCTGAATATGAGCCAGCAGTGTGCCCAGGTGACCAAGAAGGCCAACAGTATCCTGGCCTGTATCAGAAATAGTGTGGCCAACAGGACTAGGGAAATGATCATCCCCCTGTACTCGGCACTGGTGAGGTCACACCTGGAATACTGCGTTCAGTTCTGGGCTCCTCCCTACAAGGACATTGAGGTGAGTGACTGTGTCGAAAGAAGGGCAACAAAGCTGGTGAAGGGCCTAGAGCACAACTTTTATGAGGAGCAGCTGAGGGATCTGGGGTTGTTTAGTTTGGAGAAAAAGAGGTTGAGGGGAGAGCTTATCACCCTCTAAACTACCTGAAAGAAGGTTGTAGCGAGGTGGTGTTGATCTCTTCTCCCAAGTAACAAGCAATATAACCAGAGGAAATAGCCTCAGGTTGTGCCAGGGAAGGTTTAGATTGGATATTAGGAAAAAAACCTTCACCAGAGTTGTCAAGAACTGGCACAGGCTGCCCAGGGAAGTAATGGAGTCAACATCCCTGAAGGTATTTAAAAGATGCGTAGATGCAGTGCTTAGGGACATGGTTTAGTGGTGGAGTTGGCAATGTCAGGTTTATGGTTAGACTCAATGACCTTAAAGGTATTTTCTAACCTAAATGATTCTATGATTCTATGTTTTGGCATTTTTTAGGGCTTCTACTTCTTATAAGTGATGTCTTACACATGTGCCTGGACGTATCTTCCATGTTCACTTAAGCAACTAAGTCTTAAAAAACAGTCTTTCCAAGAAGTTTGTTAAAATCAGTTTGACTTACCTTTTACACTACCATGAAATTTAATGAAAGAGGTTTCCATAATGTTCTCTTAAATTTTTTCCAATTTCCTCAAAACTAGTGCTGCATTGCTGCCAAGAGTAGACTCATCTTTGCCAAATGTTAATACTCCCGATTAAGAGAAGATCCCACTGTTTTCCCAACTTCTTTTGAAATGCCTACAGTCTCCAAACCCATTTGATAAAAAACCCCTGTATCAAGTATTTTATTTCTTTATTATAGAATGGCAAAAAATAATAGTAGAGAAAGGTTAGAGAAGTAAAATCTGTGTTTGAAATCTCCTTTGAAGATAACATATGCAGCAGCAGAGCACTTCTGTATGTTACACTGGGGCATGGTTCAACATCAGCATTTTCTGTTTTCTGCACAAATGAAAGCATTTTCTAACATACATACTTTCTGACTTACCCAATGCATACCATCAGAGAGAATTAAGGGCATTGTTACAGAACAGTATTAACTCAAGATCACTAACTCAATAACCTACCTCAGTAACTCAATCGTTTGTCTCATTTACAGTTACTTTTCACTTACTTGTTAAATGAATTTAGCTCTCACTTAGTCATTACATTCACCCATTTTCAGCACGATCTCACTGACTTTATTCCTAATTTATGTGTCCTGACTGTGTTGGCAGCTCAAAATGGTGGTTCAGAAACTGCCTGTGTTCATCTTAAGAACAGACTTTCTCCATAAATTCAATTTTGCAGTTCATTTAGTCAATACCTAGATGATTTTAAATCTACTTCTTGATCAATGTGCTGGCATTTTTATAAACTCCTTAGCTAACTTTTTTTTTCCCTAGGAGGTGTAAAGCAATAGTTGACTCTTCTCTCTGCTTTGTTTATTCTTAGTGTCAGTGCAGGTAGGTGATGTGTCAACCAAAGAGATACTTTCAAGGCACCCTAAACAGCCCCCAAATAAATGTTTTGCTGTTAATGCAGTTTGCAAACTCCATTCCATCTCATTAGATTTGTAACTACATTAACTGAAAATACAAGCTATTTTAAAATCTAGAAATAATCATGTTTCCAAAATCTGTGTATACACATAAACATGTAGGAGAACTCCAAGTTTTCGTTTTCAGATATAGTTAGGCAATCTCAGTGAACAGACAGCCAATATAACCCCACCAGATTTTATGCAATCATGACGGAAGTTATACTATGTACAAAAATCCTACAGATGTTTCTAGACGGGAGTAAGTTTCTCTCAGTCAATCTGTAACACGCTCCATGACAAAGTCCAAGATGCCTATTGAGACTTTAGACTCATATGTTCACCTGTCAGCCAGATCTTTGCCTTGAGCCAGCTTTTTTTGAGGAGATTGGCAAGATTTAATAAGCTGTGCACAATACTTTGCATTGGTTCCATCAGCCATTTCATGCGATGCACTCACCAAGCACTGGTTGCCTCCAGTGACTGCCAGCCTCCCAGGGAGGCTGGGGCTATTGGCAGAAAACTCTTCAATGGGACAGGAAGTTTTATGTGAGTTAAATGAAGGTCCACAGCATGGATTCCTCTTGTTTCTGAAGCCACACTGCATCACACTACCATTTTTTCAACACTAATTCTTTTTGGTTAATTGCTAGAGGGGGAAGATAAATTTGCAGATGACATTAGCTCGAGGATGGCTATTTTTCTTGGGAATTCAGAACATGTTGATGATACAGTCCTCTTTGCCAATTTTCTTAGACAAAAAATAAGGCACATTGCTCTGGATTATGAACAAGACAAAGTTAAGCAGCTTAACTGCCTAATACACTGCCAGTAACTTCAGAGTATAATCTCCTCTGTGTTAATTTACACAAATATGATATAGTTGACCAAGGATGAAATATCTAATCCTTATGAAGGGTCATGATGCTTCTGTTTAAACAATGTGTGTAGGATCAGATATTAACAAACATTAAGGCTTAGTTAACCCTTTTCTGACAAGTCACAGGAACAGGATTTGGACAAGGTTTATTGTCTCCTTACTTTATTTACTAATTAGACCTTGCTTCCCACACACTAATTTTTGCCCATTGATGTCACACTTCCTATATTTATGTTCAGCACAGTGCTTGGACTGTATCAGTTGCCTTTTTTTTTAATTTGAGTAATTTAAACACTCCATCTTCAACTCTGGATTACTAACAAAGCAATTTAAACAATTTTAGCTGGTTTTTTAGTTTGGATAGTTTCAAACACAAACTTTGTGGATGATGTGAACAGATAAGTATGAAACTTTTTTTTTTTCCAAGCAACCTTTTGACATTGCTGAATGAGGAATGAGTTTTTATTGTCCAACTGGGATGGATAAGGTCACTCAGCCTTTACTTGTTGCCACAGTGATCTAAGGCCTCTCTTTAAGAAGACAGAAATGAAGCTTGGTACAAACTATTGTAAATTTGTTGGGACTATTACTCTATTTTACCGATGTACAGAAGTAATAATCTTCCTGTTACCTCTTTCCTTATTTAAGGCCAGATCTCAAGTGATCCCATTCTTCTAAAAATGTTCCTAAGTCTACCCATTGGTTCCCAAAGATATCCAAAGATACATATCTGCTTTTTTTCTTTGTTTAGGTAGTAAGAACCGAGATCTTTCCCATAGAATTTCATATTTGCTAGATTTATAATTTCTGGTAAACTTATTTTTGTCACTTTTATTTATCGTACCATTTAGGCCTTGGCAGGAGGGCAAGTAGTTGACAGAATTGAATGTGCTGAAATGTATTTCAATCATGATATAAATAGCATGTCAAGAGGGAATGGGATAATGAACAACTTTGGCCAAGAAGTTGCCCAGTCTGGACCTAGTTTTGGGTCCAAAGACCTCCCACTTCTCATGAGTCTCACTTGACACTGTCAGCTAGGATCACCTTTTACAGCTAGACCCATATCACATCTTCAGCAGTAGTTCCTTAGCACAGTCATTTATGGCATCCTAATTCTCCACTTCTCATGAGAGTCACCTCTGACATTCAAATGCACCCTTTACAGAAAGTTCACCTGACTGCTTGTTTTCTTTTTTAAAAAAAAATTGGCCACAATAACGGGAAGAATGTAGACATTGCTTTTCAGGCTTTTGCTTCCCATCTGGTTCTGAGTGAAACCAGAGGTGTTGATTTAACAAGTGTAGTCCTGCATGGTTGTGGTCCAGGCTTCTTTCTCCGTAAACCACACAAAATATTAAGATCAGCTGAGGTTTTTTTGTGAATAATCCCTTGCATTGTATGGCCAAGGAGGCCAGGGGCCCTCGGGGAGGGGAATGGGGTGGNTTTTGTTCTGTCCAAGCCAGAGTCTTTTGACCCTTGGGGCACATTACAAATCTAGTTACTCATTCAGGCTTTTGCTCTGGAGCATTCATTGTGGAGAGAGTAGTGGACTCTATGTGATTTCGATTAAGTTATTCAACCTTTACTTTTTCATATACGTGCATAAGTATATCGCATGAAAGCATTTATACCCTGGCAATACTACACAACTAAATTCTGAGGATGTAAAAGGTGAAAATGAGTTTCATTTTATCCCCATTTACACAATTCAGAGCAACACAGCTCAGTACACAATTTAAAACCACTTCAGTAGCATATAGGGTGGCATTGCTAATTTTTTCTGCAAGGGATGCTTTCTTACTTTTCTTTCTGTGTTGAGAGGTTCTCTCTGATGATTGTAGCCAGGGAAAGCATAGTTCAACATGCACTATGCAAAAGGCCTGTCTGAAAGTTTTCTTTCCTTTTGCTTGTAATGCCTTAAAAAAGAGAGGTTACTTGTGCAGCTGTTCATACTTGAGTGATCAAGGGGCATCTTGCAGCTCCTCATACAGTGAGTAGAGAAGGCAGATTTTAGCCCACAAAAGATTGCCAGTGCAGTATGTCAGTAAACAGTATCGGTTGCTTTATGGCACTGGGGTCAGGGTGAGAATGGATGTTATTGTACAGTAGCAGGCCAACAGTTTGAAGTCAGACAGTGTCAGAATATCCTGTAACCAGAAGTTAATTAAAAGTGGACATTGGGATTTTTTTGTCTAATCATATCTGCAACATCCAATTCACCAGGTATTTGACCAAATCAGAATGCAGATCTTTATTTCTAACAAGCTTAAGTCTGTATGACACTTCAGTTTTCAGTCTGTAATTGTGAGTGTATGTCTCAGCGTTCTCCCTTCTTGCATTTTTTTCTTACTCTGCTTCGCTGCCCCTCATAAGCACACACACACACACTTGTATGTATGCAGAGCTAGAAGCTCTGTGAATTTAAGCCTTTTGTTTGTTGTTTGTTTTTTTTCCAGATTCCTCTGTATGCTGTTATTAAACTAGGAAAGTGTCTATGTTAAGATTTGTGCTTTTTTGTTCCATTTTTGTTTTTGTGTAAAGGGACTGATGGAAACTACACTGAATGCTGATAAAAGAATGCATTTTGTTGTATTAAAGCAAGTAGTTAAAGGCCACCTGCAGGCTTACAACAACTGGAATGAGTATAAAACACTTCAAATTAGTGCTTTATATAATTCTTGAAAGCTAACTCTGCGACATCTGACAGATTTACCTCACTACGGGCCAGCTCTGCCATGCTTCTTGTTACTGACCTTAGTCCATAGTGTCCCACTGAAGACCACAGAGACAATTCTTAAATGAAAGTATTTCTGAAGCTGTCAAAAACCAATCTGACCCTGTACTGACAAATCCAAATTTTTAGGGAAATGGTACGCTGAGGCAGTTCATGCTTTTTGGAGGTTCATGGAATAATCTCAATGTAATAAACAGAGCAGTTAATCAATAGCTACTGCAGTGACTTTGTAGGCTGTGCATCACTTCAGCAAACACATTTTCTAACAGCAGGAGTTCATAGAAGGCATTATCAGGGAAACCAACCAGCAAGGAGTTTGAATAGTCTAATCTTGAGGTAACAAAAGCATGAATAACCATTTCACCATCTGGATCAGATACAACTGGCTGCAGAATGGTGATATTCCTTAAGTGCACCCAACAGGATTTGGATTGAACCCAGAAAATAAACCAAAACCCTAGGCAAATTACTATTAAAATACAGACAACATCAAAGGCAACAGAAATGAAATAAAAAGATTGAAAGAAACATTTTGGTGCAAGGATAATTTATTTTCATGTTATCAACCTTTGGAATAAGATTTTTTAGTTTCCAGGAGTGCACATTTGACAGCCATGATTATGTTAATCTCAAAATAGCAATCCACATTTTGCTTTTCCATTGATCCTATTTCCTTCTGTTAGTTGAACAATTAGATGTTTCTCCATTACTGAGTCCAAATTTTCTTTTGTTTTTTCTTTTTCCTCCTTCTCAAAAGCCTACTTGACATTAGGAGAAGGGAGAGAGAGATGTTCTTCCTCTCCTCCTACATAAATTAGAAGGCAACCAGAAAAGTAAGAAGACAAAATTGATTTTGGCTGTTACCGAGACAGAAAAAGTAAGTTAAAATTTAAGCTAATTATTTTTTTTTGTCTGGAGAGAAATACAGGTTGTTAAAAGCAGACTTGTCTGTTAGTATAACAGTTCTCTCAAAAACACTTGATGCAGTGCATGTTTAAGTCAGCCACACGATATGATCTTAACTGTAAGAAAATATAATAAAAAAAGATCAGCCCAAAATTTGAAGGCCCAGCTTCTCCATATATCCCCAGAAAATCTCCACTGACGCAGAGCCCCATGAGAGTGCTTAAAGTTGAGAGTCACCCAAAGATGATCAGAAATCACACTATGCTCTGACCAGGGTTGGCAAAACAGAAGAACAAAGTCTGACAGACCAAATGACCAAAGTATCTACAAATATGAAGTCAGACATATGAAGATAGGATCATAAACAGATGGAAAAAAATCAGTTTAAGAAGCATGAGACACACTCAAATACTGAAGTTAAAAGCAAAGTGTCTAATCAATGCTAAGCCTACTTTTGTGTTTTAATGAAATCTAAGGCTGTGACCAGATAGATTTTTCATATTTGTTAATTAATAGCTATTAATGTTTAAAGAAAACTGATCAAACAGTCATAAACTGGATGACTAGTGATTGCATGTCTGTAGAAAGGAATTATAGGTTTTAATAATGGGCAGCATTGCTGCAAGGCAGTTTTGATCAAACCACACACATGAGCACTGAGCTCTTTTTACTGGCCAGGTGATCGTACATTTCATGTACAAACACAACTTTCTTGTGTAGCTAAGGTAGCAGAACATCCTTCTCCCACTCTACAAAATCTAAAAAGATGAAATCTGAGGTCCATGGTAACCAGTGGCAAAATTCCCACTGTCTTAAAAATGACCAAATCTCACACCATTTTGTTGAATTTAAATTGATTGCTGGGTAATTATTAAAGAACTTACAGCTATAAAAGCCATGTAAAGTTTTGCCAACTCACTGATTTATAATGAAGTGTTCATGCACATTTGTAAGGACAGACTTGGGCTCAATGACCACTGAGCTGCAGCTGCCTTTGGGTATGTTCCTATGGGTTTCTCAATTCTCTCATCATCAGGCAGGTACCACCATTAGGGCATTTTGTGGGAAAGGTTTAATCTTGACGCACGGAGCTCCAGACCAAGGGACAGAGAAAGGGCAGTGTATCTCTCGCTCTACTGCTGAGTGGTTCTTAGGGAGATGGAAAAGTGTCATGTTGCTGGGATCCTACTCTCCTCTCTTTCCATGCTATCCATTCCCTGTCCTCTAGATTTGGTGTTAACAGCTCTTCCAGATGTCAACCACCTTCCTTTAAATCTCTGTCCAGTTCCTGGCACAGGTGAAGCTCAGATAGTCATGTAATCCTATAGTTGCCACTGTGAAACAAATAATTTGTAAACATAAACCCACTTTAAATTTAAGCAGTCCAGTAAGCTGTGACACTCTCTTTCCTGAAGAAAGGCAGTTCAGTAATGCATTAAAAGGTTCTCATGTGCCATGCTCCAGCATTCTTACACATCCACACAGAAAAACCTAATTAGGGCTTTATACCAAAGAGGTGAATAATTTCTCTTCACATTAGAGCAAGTGCAGTATCAGGTATAATTGGGGAAATCTGCATGAAGATATCTCCATTTGTTACCTATCGTCAAAGATGTCAACATCTCAGTTTTTGTTACAAAAACACCTATTTCATATTTTCACTTAAATAGACACTGTGGATTTTTGCTAAATGCTGACTGTCAGAACAAAGTGTCAAAGCTTAGCGCACATGCATATAGATGCTACTCTAGTATCTTACTTGTTTTGGTATGCAGCTACTTTCTATATGCTGCTCTACAAAACTAATAAATTAGTGCCAAATAAAATCAGGGAATCCCCTTTCTTCATGCTGTTGTTAGTATGTACCAACCTAACTTCTGGTGAGGAAATCGGAAGATTCTTATAGTGATTTTCTGTTGGAATTTTTTGAGCGGAGGAAATAGATTGACTTCACTAGCGTGTATTTACTGACACCAGAGTTAAGTTCTGCAAACTATCATCCACATCATTCCTTAAGTCCATTTCCTAGGCAAATTGGCAAATTTTAGCTTTGGATGTTTCTGAAAAAATAGATATTAAACTCCTTCCATTTTTTTCCATGGTAAGCAGTAGGCAGGATGCAGGAGACAAACTCCTTATCCTGTTAAGAGTCTAAGCCCCCAAAAAGTAAAACAAGGTCTTGGAACCCACTGTCTAACAAGAAGTCCTATTGCTTTCAAATTCAGCAAGTGCTTCATGCTAAAACAGATTAGCTAAATTTCCACGGTGAACTATGCTATGTAACTTTCTCTGACACACCAACAAAAGACTTTTCTGTGAATAAACACCGATTTGACAGGAAGTTAGACAAATCTACTCCAATATCTATCTTTGGCATTCCAAACAAAAGGGAGTATTTAGAGAAAAAACTGAAAAAGCCTCACAATTGCACAGAGCTCCAACAAGATGCAAATCTTTACCATAACTGACCTGGTGTAATGGAGATTTTGTAATTTGCAGAAGTGAAGCCCACCTAGAACAAAGGGTGAAACTCTGAGGGACAGTCCCCTGAACACCAACATGAGTCAGTGCCCATCGTGCAAACCTGTCTTTGCTTTGGACAGCCATCCCTTACATTTTGCTGGACATTACTTCCAAAACCCTCTGCTCCTTTGAAGTTAGAGCACAAATAGGTTTTTCTGACATAATTGTTCCTTGGTCTTTCTTTGATAATTTAAAGGAGCCAGACATAGCGTGGCAGATTTTTTTCTAAGCTGATACTTGTATATCACCTAAACATGCTTATATCCACCTGTGCTTCCGGGTAGTACCCACAGAAGATGCTCTCCTGCTTGGTGTAAGGGTGTTAGCCTGAATTCTAGGCATTTCTATGATGTTAGCTCAGGTGTCTCCAACATGATATGACATTCTACAATTTAACATTACCCTAATTATTTCCTATCCTAAACTACTACAGAGCACTATCAGGCAGCAGGGGCTGGATCAAGGTCAAGATGAGACAGTTCACAAGAAAAATACACTCCTGGGACCCATCCTTCCCAAGCCCCATCTGTGCCACTGGACTGAAATTCCAAACTATGAATGTGAAATATATGAAAAAGAAAAGATACCTTATTGTTTATAAAACTATTGATTGAAGGATTTCCTTCTCCTAATTAGAAAATAAATAAATATTTGAAGTGAACAGATGCAAGCAAGTACCTCCAAACCGATTCACTTTTGTTAATCAGTTCCATACAGAAAATAATCTAATGCAAAACTAAGTTTTCACATTAACATATCTCTTCAGTGACATGCTCATGAGGTCATTTGTTTCAGATTAATGAATCAGGCAGTTCTAGCAGCAGCATACTTGCCAACATTAACCTCTTCAATCAACAGTCCATTTGCTTTGTGAAGGAAATTTACCCTCCACATGATTGCTATTTTCTGATTAAGAATATGCCAAAGACGTTAAATACAGGATACAGAAGGGTTTCAAGAAGGGCTGGTCTTTATTCTGCTCAAGTGGAGCATACTGGAAGGCTTCTCTTATACCCTGAAATACTGTGTTCTTGTCTTGTGAGTCTGTCCCAACAAAGCACAGGCAATGTGATTTCTAGAGCATGAACTCTAGGAAAATAGATGATCAAGGACCAACAAGGAAACCAGAATGTGGGCACGTGGTCCTTTGCATTGGAAAGTCATGAAGACAAAATAAATATATATTCATTGATATGTGAGAGAAATTGAAGCTTCTTAACTTATTTGTTTGATGATATCCACTGATACATACAGATACTTGATGTATTCACCACTTTCTTGAAATTTTAGAGATTTCATGGGTGGAGACATTTCAAATAGTAGTAAGAAGAAATGATAGAAGTCGGAAGTCCAATTCTTCCCACCAAAGTCAGGGGTGAGGCTGCTCTCAGTTTCAATACAGCAGCCTCAGACTTTTGCTGACACTCAGAAAGAATAAATAATTTGTAAGATGTTGCTTTTCAGCTAAGCCAATAATATAGCAAAGAATTTCACATCGCATCCTATGGTGAAAATTCTCACAGCCTTTTTTTACACTTGTGGGCTTCAGCCGGTGTGCTGATTGCATCCTGAACACATGCCAGGTGGAAAGGTGTTTGCTTTGTCCCAGGCTACCCCTGGCACACTGGTATCCACACGGAACAAGGTGGCCCAGGAGGGATGGCGTGTTGAGCACTGGGGCACTGAGGCCCAACAATTGAAACAAGACCAATCCCTGCTTCCTTCAGTTGGTAGAGGAAACCTGTTTGCAAGTCAGAGGCTGCTTTCTTTAGCCAGTTCCAATGTATGGGAGCCAATCATCAATGAATGGGGTCTATTTTAATTGTGTGTGTGTCTTTAAATTTAAACACTAAGAGGTTTATCACAAGCTGAACACTTCATTTTCAGAGTTACTGCAGAACGAGTAGTAAAAGCAGCCCTCTGAAAGTTTTTATAAATGTACTGCATAGTTTTGAGCTCAATGTTTCATTCAGTATGCCAACAAACCTGATTAAAGAGGCTATCCAAAGAGAAAAAAGCACAACTTTATTTTAATTTCCTTGCCTGGACATTCACAGCTCAAACACTTTCCATAGTGTGTCATGAAAAATTATAACTGTGTATAGCTTTCAAAGCAAAATATATGCTTTCATTTAGCCCTGATCCAAGTTACCTGGTCTGTATTGCCAGGTAAATGGCAGGTATTTGGTGCATGTTCAGTCACTCATTCCTTTGTGGCCTGTGAGAAGGTGCGAAAGTATCTCTTTAAAAATCTCTTTCAAAATCTAACATCTTATACTTGCCTGACACTTGTTTTACTATTCAGTTGTTATACAATTCAAAAGGAAAATTCAGAAAGTTCCTGTGATGCAGTGGATTTATAACTGGAGAACTCCTTTACCATGAGGAGCAAAAAGGGGATAAATCCAATGGATTATTATTTATGATATGCAAATGTTAAAAATCAGAAGGCTGCAATATAAACCTTGTAACTGGACATTTTATTAGAATTACCTAAAAAAAAACAAAAAAAAAAAGCAAAAAAAAAACAGAGTCATCTCTAAATGTTAAAGCCTGATTTACAGGTGAACCATGGTGATGGCAATTCTTGTTAAAAGTAATTCAGGTATTCTTAATAATTATATTACTGTAATATCTGGAGGCTGCTGTAAGAGTTTAGTTTTTCATTGATCTATACACTCCTCCAAAATACAAGCAAGCAAAAAATAGTTTGTGCTCCAGAGATCATGTGAGTGCATTTTAAGGCTGTAAACTCAGAGGGAACAGATAAGTTAGAATAGAAAAAGGAGTGAAATGGGAAAAGTGGGGGTTAAATACCTAAGAATGAACATATGGCTAAAATTGACTACATCAATAGCTTCAGCTCACCTCACGATGAATTCTTTAGTCTTTCATTTCCTGCTGTATGAAGGAAAAGGAAATAATGAGAATGCAATGAATAATGCATATTCATATGTCAGCCTGAGAGTACAGACTGGCGCTTTTGCTAATTTGTAATTTAACAATATTCTGTGGAATGAACAATGAAATTCTCTTAGTCAGGAGTCTGGCTCTGAGTCATTGTGAGAGAAGCAAGCTCACAAGGCAGCTTTCTCTTCAATTTTTAGGAAAGTCCTCTGTTCCCAGACCTTAGATGCGCTAGTACTCGACAATTAAGAACACTGCTGAGCTTTCACAGAAGTCACTTCCTGATTATTTCTTGGCTTTTGTTGGCAGATTTGTTCATGCAGAAGAGTTCTTAATGGGAAGCTACAACGAACTGTCCGTTTCAGAGGGATTATAATGAACACATGGAAAATGTGCAGGTAAACAGCAGCATTAATAAGACTTATTTGCCTGTTATGCAAATAAGTTTTAATTAAAAATTTCCATTTCTTTGAAAATTGATTAAAAGTTCAGAACCGTATTTAATACTTAATTTTCTATTTTTTATCTCAGTGAAATAACTGGACTGTAAGTGGATTTTTTTTCTTTTAATTTACTTTTATTCTCTCCTTCTCCAGTGTGAGACAAAGTAAGAAAATAAGTGTAAGAGAATTTAAAATGAAGAATGAAAAAAATTTTCAAATCCAAATGCTGAAAATCTTCAATATCTAAAAAAAGCCCAATCTACATTCTTTAGCAAAGCATGTTGTCAAAACTTAATTTTCCAAAAAATTCTTTATCTTGGCAAAATCAGTGTGTTCTAATCAATCTCCACAATCCACAATACAAACTGCCAGGATCTCCTGATTAAACAGTGGTGTTGGGAATACTTACACAAGTGGCAACAGCCTGTGTAAACACATATATTCAAAGAAGAACCAGACAAGAAGCTAGGTGGGGACAAGACCTTGGGATGTTTGTAATCCACCCTAGAGCTGGCTTCTAATATGAATTCCTGTGCTCACTTCTTGAGGCCTCTAACACAAAAAAATATGTGGCGGTCATTAAAGCGACAAGCTGGAGAGCATGTTCTGGCATGCTTTGTGCCTCCCTTTGAGCCCATACCCAATACAGATTAGCTAGACTCGAGGTCTGATGCCTCAATTTTCAGAGAACATCCAGGATAAAATCTTCAGCTAGCAGATCTGGCTCTTAAGTTTTAGGAAAGTATGTAATACCAGTAATTTGTACTGACAGGCTTTTGAATGACAATACTCTAAGCGAGAGCACTTGTGGTTACCACAAAACAGTCATTTTCAATGTCTTGATGCTAACAGAGGAATCTGTGTTATTGCAAATGCACAAGCCTTTCATAATGCATCACAGGATTCATGGGGAAACTCCATTCCTGAGCTACTGCTCCTCAACCTGATATAATTTTTTTACTCCACAGAAGATTGTTCTCTGGATCCCAGGATTTCCATTTCTAGTTGTATAACCTCCCTTTTTATCTGTGAAAATACTACCTATGATTTGCAAGCTGCTGTTCAGTTACCAAAACCTCCATACTGTAATACATGTGTAGAGTTTCACAGAGGCAGTGGTGTTGTCCTGATGATCTCAGGCTTCAAGAGGGAACTCTTACCTCTTGTGAGAGACTGATACCTGGCAAGAGCCATGCCAATCTTTCCTGCCTCTTGGCCTCACGAAAGGATCCTTGTCCTCAAAGTTCCCTTCCATTTTTCCATTGGTGTTAGCTACATATTACACAGCTTCCTACCATCCCCACAGTGTCTCATACAATTTCAGGTCTAAAGCATGCCCTGGAAGGAAAAAATTATGCTTTCTCTTCCTGCAAAACTCCCTTTCAGTTCCTTTACTGAAGGCTTCTGACTGTGCTGGCTGAAATTACACTAAACCAGCCATTTAAACACAGGACTGAGTTGGCTGGTCACTACCTGGCTTTACTGAGTAACATCTTCTGGCTCTTGCGTTTCAGCCCTTTGTTCCCTCCACCTTGGAAATGCTTCCCTGAAAAAAAGCGGGCATGGAGGGTTAATGTTTGAGGAATGCAGGACTGGGATTAATGCTTGTGGCAATTAGTTACTCAGGGGAGCTGCATGTGCACACCAATCTTCCTGAGGCTTGACACAACCAGTATTTAGGCATACAGGGAATTTTACTTACCTGAATATTCTTTTATCCAGGTAAGACTCCAGACTTCAATAATGCTGGTCATGTGTATAGGGACTTGAAGCTTCTACCCCTAAAGCAGTAAAATCAATCACATTTACAAAACCTTACTTTGAAATATAACCCTGAAATGCAAAAGAAATAAACCCAGTAGAGAACAATCTCACTTTGAGCTTGAGGGAAGTCAAAACCTCGCTACCTTCCTAATTGCCATGCAATGGTAGGTCCCTCATGACGTGCATCATCTGCTACAAATGGTGATCTCGCAACATGTACAAAAAGCATTTCTAGAATGTTAACACACATAGAACTTATAATACCCATTTTATGCCTCCTTCATGCAAAAGTAAACTGTATTTAAAGGCATTATACATACTTGCTGTATAATTACATTAATCAGAGAGAGCTGCTTCTCTGTGTTCCCCTGCTGTTGCCATGGCAGCATCCCCATGTTTGCAAAGTGCAGGGCACCCGTTCTTAATTATACTTACAAAGCAGCTACATTTCAAAGGAATACAATAAATACAAAGTTAAAGTGAAGATGCTGCACAGAAGTAATATGAACAAACATGGTTTTATCATGTCTCCATCTCGTGCACATTCCACGCCTGTTATTAGAGCATTCTGCCTAATTCCCAGCTTCCTTTTGTGCATTTATGGAAAACTCCAGATATTTGTCTGTCAGAAAATGCAGTCTCTCTTGCAGGCCCCAGAGCTATCTCTGTTTCAAACCTGGGAGCTGATCATCATAAAACCGAAGTAGTTTAGAGAGATCTTTTAGTCTTCACTTATCAAAATATGGCAGCTGGGAATGTGTTCTTATTCTCCACTAACCAATGTAAGTGCCATCACTGCTCTCCATTCCCACTGGTGCCCAAGTCACACACCCAGCAGACTCCCAATGCAGTCACCCATCTCAGTGCTACTGTGTCAGTTTTGGTGAGAGTGAAAGCCTCACCACGATCAGTCTGAGATGCCAACATGATGTTGATTAAGCAGAACATATTTCCTGTAGCACACATGAACCAGTGGCTCACTGCAGCATACGCCACCAACACAGTCCTTGCTTTCTTGAGGATTAGTAACAGAAATTGCAGCCGACACAGCATTTTTTATCCCTATAATGAAATAAGGGATTCCCTCATTCTGAAATTAATGTTCTCCCTGAAGTTGAACAGAGCTTATACAGATACTGGATTGCAGATATGAATTATGTATTTTCTGGGGGTGGAATGTCATGCAATTTTAGCGTTATTCAAGCCACAAAGATCCATCAGGGGAGAAGTAATTAGAATATTTCAGAGCCCCAGATTTACATTTCTTAAACTCATGAGTGAAATGAAATTGGCCGCCTCCAATTTACATGTCTGCAATCACACCATGAAAAATCTGTCAGATCTCAGCTTTTGGATCTGAAACCTCTGGGGGAAAACCAGGTGTTCCAGCAAATGATGGTGTTGCTTTGGTGTCACTTGCATACAGCTAATTCTGAAATAAATCTGTGCTGAGGTGTAGGGGGCACTGTGTTACTGTATGTATATGAGCAGGGGTGTTAAATGCCATTGGATCTAACTTGCAAGGTAGAAGGCCTATTTTCCATCTTATTTATTTCTATTCTTAGTTTCTTTTCTTGTGTGTATTTATTTTTCACCTTGTGCATAGGAAATTGTGTTGTTTTCACCCGGATGTATCACTCAGCCATAGAAAAGGGAAGTAAATCTGCCTTCTTGATGAACAATATTCTTAATTATTTGGGAAAGCAACATGGACTGGACATGGCTGGCATATAAGGACATGTGGGCAATTATGTTTCTTTTCCTTTAAAAGGGAAAAGCAATCTGCAATTTGGCCTGTGAGCTGTAGCCAGATACTGTGTTGTTTCTGGTTGTCTCTATATGCTCTGTCCAGATAATTCCATGGCTCCCTTAAAATTGTAGTGACTTCTAGATACACTTTCAGTCTCATCTAACTCCAGCCTGCCAAGACAGTTGCAGAAGCCTGTCACCCTGGCTGGTGCTGTGAAGTGGACAAAGGCCACAAGATCATTGCAAGACTGAAGTTGTTTCTTGCACCACATGCTGATTCTCAGCACTGGGCTCTGCAGATGTATTTGCTTTGCTTACTCTGCCAGCAGAATGAGAATAATGGCAGCGTGGTTTGGGCTGTTAACATGAAGGATTTTCTTTTGCTCCAACCTCGGCAGGCTCACATTTGCAAAGCTTTTGGTCTGTGATAGTCTTCCTGCAGATTTGAGAAATGTACTGCTGTGAGCAGAAACTGCATGATTAAGACTGATCTATCTCTATAAATATTTGAGAACACACACACATACATATGTGTGTATGTACAGATGTACAAGTATATGCATATGTGGAGCCTGTCACACTGTCACCCTTATGTAGAATACAGGTGTTACATAATGCTTTCAACAGGGAATGGAGAACCAGCAGTATGACTAAGCAACAGAGTGTGACTTATAAGTAACAAACTGTGCATATTCCTAAAGATATTTCTCTAGCTGATCTCCGAAGAAAGCAAGTTGCAAAATGAATACATTTGAGAAATCTCCTGTCTCCTAGAGGACTACAAGGAGATACTGGAGGACAACAAGCTAACAGAAAAGTAGACAGTATTTATTCCATATATTTGCATTGCTCCTTGTAGATGACTCACCTCTGACAGTGATTTCATGTATTGATTCAGATGATTAATACGTTGGTCAAGAGTTTTCACCCACTGCACAGCAATGAGTGCAGTACAATTGAACTCCAGTTTGATGCTGAAGGCAGAAAGGAAACCCCTCGCAGGCACCAGAGGACTGCTTGAGGCAGACCAAGATTCAACAGGGTGATATCTAGGGAATTTGCTCTCCTCCTTTTACTTGATCAGAAACCTCCATACAGACACGTACAGCTTTGTTACCTTATGGTGGTAAAAACCCTCTCGCCTTGCCTCTTTGGGTTGTTAGTACCTCTTGTATGAACCAGCATAGGTTTAGGACAAGGGGTAATGGTTGCAAACTGGAGCATAGGAGGTTCCATGTGAATATAAGGAGAAACTTTTTCACTGTGCGAGTGACGGAGCACTGGAACAGGCTGCCCAGAGAGGTTGTGGAGTCTCCTTCACTGGAGACATTCAAACCCCGCCTGGATGCGTTCCTGTGTGATGGACTCTAGGTGACCCTGCTCTGGCAGGGGGGGTGGACTAGATGATCCTTCAAGGTCCCTTCCAACCCCTAGAATTCTGTGATTCTGTGATCTGAAGAGGCCCCTGAATATATCAGTTTGTACAGCAAGGGGTCTGTAAAGTGGCAGCATTAGCAAGGCAGGCACTTCTGAAATATTTGAGCCAGATCCCTGTCTACAAGGAATCGGCAGAGCTCCAGTGCCACCAGTAAAACTGTGCCAACTGACTCCTGCTGGGGCTCTCAGCCTCAGATTTCTCTGAGAATAAAAAAATCTAATTGATGAACCCATAAGAGAGGATGAGGGAAAGCTTTTAAATGCCTGAAAGATGATTTGGAGGAAGGGCCAGGAGCAAAGAAACAAGGGCGTGTTTGAAATGATTCAATAAGCAAATGGAGAAAAAGATGAAAGAAATATCACAGATAATGAGAAGAGGGTGATTATTTTCTGTCTCTTCTCTGAATCCACATTTTGTCAAAGCAATCATGGCTTTCCTATGGAGACAATATGACCGCCTGATCCAAGGAGCTGTGATTTAGATAAGACATCTGCCCGGGGATCCCTGCTTGGCTTAGAGCTGATCGGGTGATTATACAAGGCCATTATCTGCTGAATTTCTAAAATGCGCCCCTTGGAGCGGGTTTGCCTACACAAGCACTGCAGGACAAAAGGGACTGCTGAGCTCCAGCTCTCCTTTGCTGGTCAAACAAAGCTGAGTCAGTACAAAGCGCTCTGCAGTTTATCGCCGGCCTGGCTCAGGAAGGGGGAGCACCCAGGGAAGGATGCCTTGAAAGACTGGCTCCAGAGCACAGCATCTCTTTGGAATGAGCTCTTAAAGTCATGTTCATCTCGAAGCTCAGTGAGGCCAAGCCTTTCTGCTGACCATTTCAGATGATCACCAGTAGTGCTGCTCTTTATTTCCACTCAGATCAGCCTCCTCATATTGGCTCATTCTGCCATTCCCCTTGCTTGTTCCCCAGGGTGACATTGTGTGATCTCATTTAGGCTTGCTAACAATGTCTCGTTCTTTATATTTTCCCTTTCCCTTTTACTCTCTTTCTCCCTCTTCTTTTAATACCAAGGTTTGCTTCAGTCTGCCCATTTCACAGTTTGCCATGATCTTATTTCCTCCCGTGCAGGGGATCATCCCTTGATATGGATGGGCTCTTGCTTCCTGGGGGCAGGAATTTGGATCCCTGAGACATAGAAATCTCTGCACAGTTCAAGGCTCTGTCCAGTACAAGATGATGCTGATTTGAACACTGAGAGCAGGGTAACTGCTGCTGATGACTTAGTGGCTGATTGCAATCTGGGCTGGATAGGTTTTGACCAAACCTATTGGCTGTCTGTAACAGATGCTAATCATTTTTATGATGTGGATCCAACTTCGATCTTCATGTTAAGCCTGAATGTAAAAAAACCTAATAAACTACCCTAAGGAAATAAATGAACACCTGTAGTTTGCCTAGGAATGGTTCAAGGCTAAAGTATTTGAGGTCCACCATCGGGGCGGGGGGGGGAATGCATGTTTGGGCAGGCTACTGAAAACTTTAGTTCCAAAAGAACAACTATCTAATTTGGAAGGACTTCAAATATCTGGAAGTTGAGCTCTGTGTGTGTTTAGCATCCAATTATCCAAAGAACTAAAATGAGTGCACACCATAAATCTTTCCTCAATGATATTTGTGTCAGAACTAATGATAAGGCAGCAGCATAAGAGATTACAATTTGGACAACTCTCCTTTTTTATGCCTCATTTCATACCTTAGACCAACTCTCCAAGCTTCCCTGCAGCTGTCAGCTCTGGTGAGATTTATTCACCAGCAATAAAGATTCCAGGCATTCCCGAGAACTCGTCTAAACTTTTACACTAATATGTTTGCCTCATCCCATTAACCCTCATCTGTGCCCATGTCCTCTTTCCAGTTTCATTTCTTTCCAACTTCTCCCTTCCTTAGGTGGGTTAGTGACTCTGCTTTCCTCCAATCAAACATTTCTGAATGTGGTCACTCTGAGAGTGAACAGTGGTGAAAATGTGCTATACAGACACAGCAGGATTTTTTCCTTGGGATTGATTTATTTCTTTCATGGCATAGTTGTACTGTGCAGCAGATAACACGGATAACATAGCTAAGACCAAGCATAGCTAGTACCAACTGAAGAAGCTCCAGAGGTAGCACAGCAGTGTTAGCCTAGCTCTGCTCACAAGTGAGAAACTTTAATCACTGATCTGGTTCCTCTGTGCTGCTCTGTATCATATACATCAACTTCAGAGGCTCTGAACATACCTCTCCTGTATCGTATAAGGATGCACTTCCCACCTGGGGAGGGATTTCAGGTAGATCATCATCTTCTGAATTGAGAAATGAGAGGGAATTTCTATGCAGCCATACATGGGAGCTCTGCTAAAGAAGCACAGGCAGCAACACTCCAGCTTCTTTCCTGTGTGGAATTGTTTCCTTTTGTTTCCTTCTAACATCCAAGTGTACATAAAGATAGCCTCTCACTCTCACAGTCTAGTGTCTCTTTGGTCTCTGTTAATAGAAAAAATAAGGAGGTCATCATCAAACACTCCAATTAACTGTTCGTATAGTGAACAGTCCCATTTATTGCAATGATCTTTAAAATCCCTTCCAACCCAAACCGTTCTATGATTCTATGTATGTCAATGAGTTTTAGCAAGGACAGTTGGCCTTTTGGCCAACAAGAGTCTCAGCTTTTCTTCTATTGGTATTTTTGCCATTTTGGTGCGAAAAAAAAAGGAGCATTTTCTAGATCTTGTACATTCTACTGTAAGCACTAATATTTTATGACCTCCACTTGCACAAGCATTATTGTTTAGCCTATGTCTCATCCTTTGAAGAGTAATTTTAATGAATAACTACACATGTGAATATTTATCTTTTTACACATGACAGCAAGCTCTGTAACACATTGCTAGTTTTAAGGCAGGTTGTACAACTTAAGATGTTTGCTTCCTTAGAGTAAACAGGCACTTCTGGTTCTGCTGTTTAGTTTGGTCCCAAAGTATTACCAGCCATTCCCAGCATGATATTTACACAGAAGGAATGCGAACTCTCATTCAGCTCAAGTGATTTTTATGGTCCAGTGAGTAACAAGATGTTAGTCAGCAGAAGGTCTTTCGACCTCACTCATTTTTACCTTCTTTTCTACTAATAAATAGATTCTTCTGGTTATGAACTGCCTACTTTTTATGCAGGAAAAGTCACCTTCCTGGAAAAATCTGCCAGTCTCAGATTGTTAACTTGAAAGCTGAGACAAATTAATGGTGTATTAGCTTAGACACAATGTTTTCAAAATTTCAAATGTTTCAAAAAAAAAAAGAATGACCACCCTAAAGCCATTCTTCTGACCTTTCAGCAAGTACAGGAATATGAAAGCAAGGGCTTTGTACACACTGGCTGCAGAAAATGCTTGAACCCCTGCATCCTTAATCCCCGGATTTGGGATCTCCAGGCTGTTTCTAGGAATCACCTCAACTCTTTTCCAGATGAGCAACAAAGAGGGCCATCTGGCCCAGACAACCCTGGCTGTTGGAGGAGCAGTGCGATGGTTTTGCAATATGAACAGAGTGTAAAGAGAGACAGGTTGTAAATTCATTGGAGCTGGCACAAGGGAAGACTTTTTCACTTGTGAGACAGTGCTACACAGCCTACTTGCATAACTGTCTTCTCCCAGGATCTCTGCTGGAGGAAGGGTTTAATATGGAAGCAGCATCCTGCCATGTTAGCAGATGGGCATGAGTAAGGCAGCCAAAAGACCAGAGATATATGGATGCTTATGGGGAAGTCACAGAAAGGAAACTCATCACAACTGAAGGATGAAGACAGCTGTTAATAAGTTCATAGACTGCAGTGGAAAGGCATAATTATAACATGACTGCACACAAAAAGGGAACTAGGATTAAGACCTCAGCAACAGAAAAGCAGGATTTTATAGAGTGAATCACCAGCAGACATCTACTGTTGTTTGTGAAAGCAGGTTCAGTACCCTCTGTGGACAACTCCACATGGTGTCACAAGAAGAGGCTGGGATGAGATACCTTACTGCCTGAGTTGGCATGTTATTCTTGCTGAGACCATATGCAGCTCAGTGCTACTACTCAGCATGAACATAGCCATCAAATTCTTCCTCAAAACCAGCAAAAAAGTGCCTAAAACTTCTCAGCTCCAAAAGCTCAGTTCTGCAGCCTCTGCAGTACAACAGAATATTGTTGCAGGCTTCTGACTATGCGCTGTAAGGAAAAGGGTAGAATTAGTCTGTTTGCCAACGGGTAGTGCCTGATCTGCCAATTTCACAGTCAGCTGCTATCTATGGATAACATAAGCTGCTCTCCTGCTGCAGTAATAGTACATTCTAATAAATGCTTCGCCACTGAAACACACTATTGTGTATTTTTATGTATTTATTAGGAACTGTGAGATTTAATTAGATATAGTGCAAGCATTTTGTCTTGTCAGCTTTGCTGACAGAGACCTGGGATGTGTAATTTCATTGGATGCAGAAGTGAATCTCTGTTCTTCCCTAGCTGTTAATCCTGCCACTTCTCTGTTTTCAGCATGTGTGTGTTTAGTTGCACGTGGGCATTTTGCAGCAGTAGTTGTTAGGATATGTTCTTGTGTAGGTCATGTCAGCACTTAGTATATTCTGAAGCCACCTTGTACATGTATGGCAAGAGAGCCCCTGCCACAAACAACTAATGAAAGAGACAAGAAATTTTTTTGAGTGCAAGTTTAATAGTGTCTCAGCATCAATGCAGGCAGATTACATGGAATTGCTATCTGCAGCAGTCTTCAGGAAGGTGATAGGAAAGTTTTCAGAATTGTCTGGAGAATAAACAACCTAGTTTCTTAAGGCTTGTTGACTTTCAGTTTCTGAGGTTCCAGGCTTACCAAGATGTTCAATGACTGGGAGAAAACAAGCACTAGCATCTCTTTTGTCAGTTCAAGCTATATATGCTATCTTGCTATTTAAGTTACCCACTCTTTGAACCTTTTCTGGCTCTTACTGATAAATAGAATGCAGCAAGCATTTCCTACTCTCATTTTATTTAATAGATTTCAGCATTTTAAAAAAGAAAGAGATTTAATCTAACGAAGTGCTTAAGCTTGTGCATACCTGCAAACATATAAGCAATTCTGTTGAAGACAAGGAGGAATAGCACATAGCTAAAGTCAATACAGAGAGAAATCTTCTGTGAGATCAGGCCTCACAAGGGCTTCTGATGAGATAGGCTAGGAGATGACTGATATTGCTGAGATACATCCTACCACTGTCTGCAGTAGCAAGGTGCAGCTGGAACTGCTGTTCCTGATGCAGTTCTACCTAAATGGAGATTAAACATCTAGAGTTAAGGCGATGGAGCATTTGTGTCTGTGTGCAGACTGACTTGGAACATTAATACCCTTAAAGATGCCTAGCTTTAATATACCAAAACTCAGCATCATAGAATCACTTATGTTGGAAAAGACCTTTAAGATTATCAAGTCCAACCATTAACCTAACCCTACTAACCTAGCTCTATCAAGCCCACTGTTAAACCATGTCCCTAAGTACTATATCTATACAACTTTTAAACAAGTCCAGGGATGGTGATTCAACCACCTCCCTGGGCAGCTTATTTACACCTTAGACCAGTTCCCTGGGAGGGATAAGACACCTCAGAACTGAAACTGCCATATTGCCCTTAGCCTGAAATCAGGAATCGTTCTGTGGCACCTTTGTTACCTCCACAGTACAGGGTAGAGTAAGCATGTCCAGAGGGCTCGCTGCTAAGGTGTTGAGGGTCTTGACACCTAAAATGGGGTTCAGAAGACACTGGACTCATCAGAGTTTCCAAAATTACATGCTTCAGTGCCTACACCCTTTATGGATGGATCCAGCCCTAATGTAACTACTGGCTGTTGGCTTTTTGCTACAGATCCATGTGTGTGTTTGAGTCCTCACTTGGAATGACTGCTGCCAAAACAAGGCAATAATTCAATATCTGTGTCAAATCTCTTGATGCTGAGTCCACCAAGAGAAGGTGGCAGCTGTGATTTTTATAGTTTATGCTGTGCTAGAAGCTGAGCTGCACTTGTCAGCTGACAGGTGAAAACTGGTTTTGTTTACGGTGAACCTGAGTTAGTTTAAAGAGATGACTAATTCATGAGTTTCTATGGTCCACTACCCCATCCTCTTAGATACTCAGTCACCTCATAACTATGTAGTTAGTCACTTTTCCCTTCCCAAATAGATAGATACAGATACACACTTCTAAGCAGTGGTATCACTTATTAAATGATGCAAAACCCCCACCTTTAATGGGTGATACCTTAGAAAAAAACAGCCTTACTGATAAACAGTACATTGAGACCTTTCTTTATTTTTTGTTGTGAAAGCTGCTGTCTGGAGAGTCTGACATGCCTCACTGAAGACCCAGAAGAGTTAGAGCTTCCTTGTCAGGTCTGGGACTGCAGAGGAACCCTGAGAATGTGCTGCTGATGCGTGGGTTTAGCAGTCCCCAGACTGGTGGTAAAGTATTACAATTTTGGTAACTGGCAAAGCAGAGGGCAAACAAAAAAGACGAAATTCAAAAAGAAAAATCAAACCACTGTAAACAACCTGAATTATGCAGGAGTCAGAGGGAAGACCAAGAAACTTGGGTAGGTGACTTACTGAAAAATGTATCACAACATCTGTCTTGTGTCTGTATCAGACTTGAGGCAGAGCTAGGAGACTTGTTTTGATGACATACCAGGTGAAACAAAACCATTCCCTGTCCCCCAAAGAAAATAAATATAGAAAAATGCCACTTAATCACTGTTCTGCCACAGTAACTCTTCCAGACTTGCCAATACATTTTTTGCAGGTCTTACAAATTCAAAGCAGCCAGCATCAGCCCCACCAGTGGCGCTGATTCAGCTGGACCCAGAGCCGAGACAGCCAGCATGGAGTTGCCAAGGAGCAGGCAGCCTGGTGCCAAAAAGGGGGAAGCCATCCTCCTGTCGCCATGAAATATTTCTGACACAGGGCAAGCACAAATGCCCCGTGCTGAAACAGTGGCTGGTGAGCATGGGAACAGATGGGATATACTGTGAGTACCAGAAACTGTGTAGCCGTGGGGATGCTGCCATCCCCACACCAGGGTCAGTAGAACTCAGTTTGAAAATATCCCTGTTGTGTCCAGTCATTGCAGCTCTGAGCACAGAAATTGCTCTGGGAGAGCAGAGAGGTGGTACCTGCTCTGCCTCCCCCATTTTTTCCTGTAAAATTCATGAAGGAAAATTTGTGGCAGTGCTTCCTCCTCAGCCGGTTCTGCTTTTCTCTTTAGCAACAAACCACCCATAAGCTGAAGGGTGAGGTTTAGCCCCCTGAAAGGAGCTGTGTCAGACTCTCAAAGGACACATGTGGGGCACACAGGCATCCCACAGACACCTCTGCACTGTGTGCAGTACCATCTGTAAAGATGCCAGGAAGTAAAAGACAGTTCAGAATGTATTATTGGAGACAAAGATACAGAGAAAAATGTATAAACTAACAGACTAGTTGTCCAGGACAGTGTCATTACCATCACCCAATTGTGATCTTAAAAACATACTTTATAAAGGGCTGAATTGAACATCTTTTGAGCATTTTGACAGAAATGTCAGGAGATTTGGTGTCCTTCCTTATTTTTTTAACCTTTTGCTTTTTTATTTTTTTAATAACTTTTATAAATCTCATTCCATTTTTCCACCTAAAGTACATTAGTTTCTATGGAAACATTGTAGTCATTTATGTGCACAGTGTTTTCTGACATCCATATGTGGAGTATAAAGACAAGTTATGTCACTGTTGTGAAATGTAGGCATTTATGAGATGCTTATCATGGCTCTGTGTGCAAGAGAGATGATCCCTTTAGACTGTTATATAACAAATGCAAAGGGCCAGATACGGGGAGTCAGCAATGACCTGAGCTATGGGATTCAGCACACTCAAAAAATTGATAGGCAGACTGAAGAAAAATGTGGGAATCACTTCATGTTCTGATTTTGCATATTTGGTGCAACTACACCTGTCTTCACTGTGTAGAGCCACACAGAAAACTCAGTGAATTGCCACGGAGGGTCTAATGATGTAGCTTACCCTTGCTGTGACAACATCCCATACTGTTGAAGGAAAGATAAAGAAAACAATCATGCTGTTTCATCCTTCATGAAAAACAGAAAATCATGTTGTGGCACAATGTGTAAATAACAGAACCAAAGCCATTGGCTCTCTAAGTATCTCATTCGGTAACATAAAACAAGTTTCCAGCAAGTGATACTTGTTTCTTATGTTTTAATCAGGCTTTTATGAGTCTACATTTCAAATCTTCTGAAGGGTTAGTGTAATACTCACTATTTGAAGTATGTTTTCAAAAGCAGTGCTATGGCAGTCTAGGATACTTAGAGAACAAAATTATTACTGCACATTGGGCGTGCTGTAGAGCTGGAGTGCACCCACACAACTCCTTTGGCTGCTACTTGTGAAAACCGCAGTTTAGGAGGTAGGATGCTGCTCATTGAAATTACCATAATGCTGCTTCTTACGCATCTTTTACTTTTGATTCTTAATATTCAGAACCATAATTTGACAATTTGTTATAATTTCTATCATTAATTTCCTCTATCAAGACATGGAAACAAGCTTCCTTGAATATACATCTGCAATGCAAATTAAACTGCAACAGGAACATTCACCTCTGATGTACAAGTCAGGTGATGTTACAGGTATTATCACAATACTAACAACCAGCAAAAAGCTGTAACAATATGACAGGTGGGATGAATTAAACCTAGCAAGCAACTAAAACCAGGCAGAATTATTTACTAAGAAGTTACAACAGTATCTGTAACATTATCACTTATTAAGGATCACACAAATTAAAAAATACTTTCTCAGACTCCCCCAGCTGATGCACAGGATTCTTCATGCTCTTTCTTTTTGAATAATACATAGATTTCAAATGTATTTGTTGAATCCTGTGCTCTTGACTTCATTAGGAAAGCAGTGACCCCCAAGATAATGTAGGCTGTGCTGGTTCTGGTGGGTGAGTATTGAGCTGAAGGAGTGCTTTTACCTGATGTGATCTGGCATTACCAGCTAGCCTTGTTTCTTATGCACATGAGAGCATGGGCACCTGAACTGTGGTCACCTTGCTGGTAGCCCAGAGGGCCCTGTTTCCACCCTGTTCAGAGTCTGAGAATAGCTCAATATGGCTTGTGATGGAGACAAACACGAGCCACTGGGAAGAACAGTACTGCAAGTCCTGCGAAAAGCATTCATGAGTTTAGGTTGCCCTCACTTTGCCCTGAATCTATCCATTTTAGTCCAGTCATCAGTGACATGTCAGACTTAACATCACTTTTTTATAAGCTGTTTCTGGCTCCCTGGGGTTTACCATCATGTGAAGGTTGCTGGGGCTCTGACTTTCAGTGGCTGCAGGGAAAAATACGGTGAAGAAACCTTTATATTGTATCTATATTGCTTGTCACTGCATGGGGTGATTCTATTCTAAATGAATTTTATGTTGAGAAGCTATTTTTTAAGGGAAATTCTATCATAGCTGTCCTGACAGAGGGAAATCTGGCCTTGAAGTATGGGACTGACAGTACTATGGGACAAAGGTATTGCCTAGTGTAGAATTTATTTTGGCAATGCTTGGTACACTAAGCCCTGCATCACAGCTTCAACCTCACCTTTTTTTAATGTTTTTCTTTCTCTTGTCCTCCCAAGGAGAGTTGTCTGTCATTGGCAGGAATATCAGGTGGGTCAACTGGGAAATAAACAGCCTGGTAAAAGAGGAATGAGAAATGTGAAGTGAAGGGAAATGCTGAATATTTATCTTGGTGTTGGCTCTGGGAAAGGTTCCAGACCTTGGCTACAGAGTGCTGAGTCAGTGGTGGAGACAACAGACCCAACAACCATCACTCTGAGCTGCTCCTCACAGGATTGCCTTTTATTTCCAGTCCAGCAAATCAATACCCTAGAAATTTCCTAGGGAAGGGCATGTGTTTCTCAATATATTTTCTGAATGAATTTCATAAAATGCTGCAGGATCTTTATCAGGTGTTCCCTAATACTTCGATGGGAAGAGGGTGGAGTGGATCTGTGTGTGTAACATAGTGGGTTATCCCTCAAAAGATGCTGCTGTTAACACTCAATGCTTATGGCTATCGAAAATGAACCATGGCTCTGTCTGATCCAAGGAAAGTTGATCCTATCTAGCTTACATTTATTCAACTATCTGTAAATCAGTCCTTTTCACTTTATTCACTTTAAAGAGAGCTATGAATTTCTCCTCTCAGAGCTTTCTTCTGTCACTTACCGTTATGACATATGAAGGTGCTTCATGCAAAATCAATAGCAACAGCAAATTCCCTGGTGGACTTCAGGGAGTCTCATGCATGTTATGAAGCCATATCTCTTCCTGAGAAAGCTACTTTGACTGGTGATTTCATTCTGTTTCATCCCGGGAGAAATGAAAGTAGCTGAGGACTAAATGGGGCATTTTATTTGTTAGCTCCACAACTGGAGCAGAGGCTTTCCCTTGGAGGACATCTTTCTAACATCAGGCTCAGCTCTCAGCGCTGAGACGTTGCTCCCAAGGCAAGTGCTCTTCCACAAGACTGGGGCTTCTCCCACATTACCTGTCTGGCCCTCTCACTCCCACCATCCCCCAGGGTCAGAGCTGTCATCACAAATTTTGACATAGCTGGAGATTGATACATGCATAAACTGATTTGAATACTGAAGCCAAGGCAGTTTTGGACTCCACAGTTCAAAAGGGACATCAAACTACTGGAGTAAGTCCAGAGGAAGGCCATGAGGATGGTGAAGGGCCTAGAAGGGATGACCTGTGAGGACTGGCTGAGGTCACTTGGATTATTCAGCCTGGAGAAGAGGAGGCTGAGGAGTGAGCTCATTGCAGTCTATGGCTTCCTTACAAGGGGAAGAGAAGAGACAGGTACCGATCTCTTCACTCCTGTGACCAATGACAGGACTTGGGGTAACAGTAGGAAGCTGAATCAGGGGAGGTTTAGGTTAGATGTCAGGAAAAGGTTTTTTACCCAGAGGGTGACATAGCACTGGAACAGGCTCCCCAGGGAAGTGGTCACGGGACCAAGCCTGACTGAGTTCAAGAAGCGATCTCTCAGGCACATGGTGTGACTCCTGGGGTTCCCTGCAAAGCTACAGGAGTTGGACTCTATGATCCTGGAGGGTCCCTTCCAACTCAACATGTTCTATGGTTCTATGGCATCTTGCTGGTGCTGGATGCCAACTGAGACTGGAGCCAGGTTGGGGAGCTCACAGCAGCCATGACATGAGTATGACGGCCAGTCAGGCTCTCAGCTGGAGGCAGCACGTGAGTCAGCTTTGGCTTCAGCAAGTTATTCCATGTCACCATGGAGGAGACAAATGCCACGGCCGAGCCCTTGTCAGAATTACCAGGAAAGAGGAGATTCAAGAAGGCATTTTTGCAAACTTGTACAGCTTCATCACCCACTGTCTATGGGGAACCAGATAGAAACCCAAGGCCTTACACCAACCGGCCAAGTGAGGGCCCAATCCCTTTGGCAGAAATTGGAAACAAAGCTTTGGCCTTTAAAGACAACCCTTTCTGATTTTCATCACCTGAATCTTGTCTAGACTCAGCTTCAGCCAATTGCTGTTTTGTCATTTTAATGGATTTAGAAATATCAGATGATATCTCTATATCTCTATATTTCTATGTCTATATATCCATATAATCACTAGATTTTTTTTTAATATATATATACAAACACTTATATGCTATCACGGTCATCCCAAAGTGCTGCAGCATGCTGCCATTTCCTAAGGGGTTTCTGTAGATTTTGATGAGAAGACAGGATACAATGAATATTTTTAAGGCTTTAACTCTGACTGTAGCTGGTTTTCACTGCCTTTTTTGCCCCAGAGGATCTGTTCCAGAGAGAATACCTCAAATGTTTTTCTCAGAGTTTTGCAGGTGTGCTAGAAGCAATCTCAGACAGAGTCACTGTGGCACAGGATAAAATTAAAGTAAGGAGCTTCCTTTCTCACTCCTTTTATATTATGTTAATATTTAACAATAATTTATCAACAAGTTTGCACAGACTGACATTTTAATGAATTTGTGATTGTTTTACAATATTCTTTCAGAGTAGGGAACGATTATCATCAGCCAACAGCTGGGGAGCAGTAGTACCTCAGAGAAGGCAAGTGTCATGCCCATCCCACAGGAAGAAGCTGCAGACAGCAGCAGTGGAATGTTGAGCCCCAACCTTCACAATCCCTCTTTTCTTTCAAAAGTGTGAGATTTGATGGTTCGCGTTCTGATAGATCGAGCAGCTCGAGCTGCTATGCAAGCAGATGGGCATAAATGAGAAATTCCCTGGCCTACCTGTGCCTCTCACAACAGAGCTTCTCCAAGAAGAGACCTTAACAGTCTGTGTTGCAAAAGTTGAAAAGAAGGTAAGAGCAATCAAGAAACCAGAGGTCTCCACCTGCAAATGGTATTTTGTACTGATTCAGGAAAATAACCTTACATTGGCTTAACAGGATTTCAATCATTGGATGAGCTTCTCTAAAATATAAGAAGTCATAGAAATAACATTTGTGCAAGCAGCTATTTATTGCTTTCAAAAGCCATCAATCCATGATTTTTCTGTGTTGAACAACCTTATTTTAGTTTAAAAATGCACAATATTACTAAAAGATTAATTTTTTAGTGCTTTGTGGTATATGGGAATTGTTATCAATTTGTCAGCATGAACCTGAACACTTTTCTCAAGACATTTGAAAAATCAGAGACTGGACTTTACTACCACATGCTTTGAGAACATGATGACTGGTTTCTAGCAAGTAAGTGTATGCCTTCAGTTGACTTTATTGTAAACTATTTTTATTTTCAACTATTTTATTTTCCATCTTGTGTGAAGGCCAAAATATATGAGAATATCAGTGTCAGTCTATGTGACTAGAATTTCTTCTAGTCAGAATAGATGTGAAAACCCAACATCTCTAGTAGGGGGCCAATAAGCAATACTCAAGGGTGCCCAACACCCACAGCCCACCTAAAGAGAAAACATTATCTAAATTAGCATTTTCATCAAAATAGCCTTGACTTTTTCCTAGTTCTATTTGACTACACTTCAAACCAAAATTGCTAGCTGTTAAGATTATTCTACACGCCACTGTCTCTGCGTAGGAGTTGGGTCCTTTTGCAGTCTCTAGCATAAGCCTCTTTCAAGAGAGAGGTTGATGCCTCCACGGTGTTTTGCACATGCCATTCATGTGCTCTTTCACATTTCAGTGCCTGTTGTGGTCCTGGATTAACCAAATGTCTGCTTATGGTTTGGTTGGTTAGAAATCAAATTACTACAGTGAACACATGCATCCATACAGTCTTGCCTATGCTGGTTATCTTCCTGTGAAGCCCCACAGCAGCTGCAACTTCCCCCTTCCCCGCTTTGAGGAAACAAGTCGTGACAATGGCTATGCACACTGGCTTTTCACCAGTCCATGACAGCCTGCAGTCACTGGTAACTTTCTCCCTGCCCCACTTTCTACAGGGTAAATCTTTTGGTTCACTGCTGCCTTTTCATCTCCAGATTGGAAAAACCATTCCTCACAGAGCTGAGCACAAGGCATGGATTCTGCACAGCTCTAACCTAGACTATGAGGTCTGAGAACTTTTAGGGAAGAACCTTACCAAGATGTGCTCCTTGCTTGCCAGGTGACCTTATGTCCATCCTACTCTAAATTCATGTTGAGTAACACCAAAGTAAATATCTCTACACCCACACTGTACTTATTAATATACTGTAGATTTATTTCAGATTATAAATTATGTGTGCCATTGTAGGAGACAAATTCCAAATATGGGTACATACATGGTCCCTAGCCCTATAAACTGATTTTGCCATGGCCTAGGAAGCACCCTAATAAGACAATAAAAAAGGGTAAAGAAAGAAGGGCAACATCATGAAAACAGATTCTGTGCATCACACTGTATAAGTAATATTAATGAAATACTAGAATAACTCCATTTAATATAGTGCTGTTCAGACAAACACAGTGGTCCAGGTACTCAAGGTATTTAAAACAGAAAAATTCTCTCGAGACCCTTTTCTAATGTCTGTACATGTCAGACCTGAGCGAGACAGTCCAGGCAGGCAGCTGAGATCCAGGACTGAGGGGGATACAGACCGTTGCTGAGGAAGTGTTTGAACAGGTAGATAAAACATAGCATCTTACTCCATGTAACATTTCCTCTAAAAACTATCTCATTTTCAGATGCAGCTGGGGCAGTGACGTTAGGTGGGCATATTCCAACAAATGAAGAGAGCCTTATAAAAATGCATTACTGCAAAAAGACTTTAAGTAGGGGAAATCCTTCCTTTGTGACTACACCAGTCCTTTGCACTCCATCCCGGCTTGAATTTTGCAGACCTGACCTGTCGAGGCCTCTGGGAGCAGTCCAACTTGAAGAAAGGGTGCAGGCAGCCCTCCTGCCCAACTGCAGCCCTGCTGGTGGGACCCCCGTGGCCCAGGCTGCATACGGGCCCAGGGGCAACTTCTGCAATTGTCTATCCACTGCAATAGCATGAGCTAGGAAGCAGAAATTACTATATCCTGCTAGGGAAACTTTGATAGGTAGAAGTAATTACTTACTCTGAAATTAGGCCAGAAATCTTAGCCTGATTGTGCTTGCCATGAATTGCATGTGAAGCGCATGGCATTTCAAGTACCTGACTAAAATGTCTTGAGATTTGTGCTGACCAGAGCTAGCTAGAAACTCAGGTTTACATTTTTACTGATTCCTGCATTCTTGTTGTTGTTCTTAATTACTTGCAGTTAAAAAGCACTTGAAGATCTGCATTTTATATACACATGTATATGGTCTGTAGTTCCAAGGAGCTGTAGTCACCAAATACCCAGCGTCTCTCTGTCTGTGATGCAGAGGAGAGGGTAACAGAGGCAGTCACAAGGGAGTGAGGAGGATTTACCTGCTGATGCCTCAGCACCTTACACTGACCTGTGAGGTGGGATCCACCTCATCCAACATTGGCTGAATATGTCAGCTGGACATCCAGCCTAAGCCTGTCTCACTGCAGTCAATGAAGAATGAGGGACATTTGAAGGACAATTTAACTCATCTATCTTAAATGCTATTTCCAGACAACAAGTCATTCTCCAAAGAAACATTTCTTTCCTCACTGACCACAAGAGGAGTCTAAGGGGCTACACATCCAACATCTGTGTCATTAGAGGGACAAAAAAAGCCTGCAGACCATCAGAGGAAGGTCTGTTGGTAGAACAAGTAACTAGATCTCTTAGTTTGAATCAAGTTGAAATCTTACAAATTCGATTCATACATTAATCCAGAGCCTATATTAAGCCAATAGCTTTTGGAGCCTCAATCAAAATACAGTCAGATTGCAGGAGAGAGTCCGAAAGATAGCATTTTATAATGTTAAGGGGACATATTACACACTGTAGAAATATTTGCATAGCCTGGTAATATAATATTCTATATACTAAGTAATTGCATAAATGGATCTTTTTTGTAACTTACACTTGCTGAGAGGTATAAATGTACCTGTGTGGAATTGGAGTTGTCTATAATTTTGTTCATGCCCTTTGGTTTCCTGGTAGCTTGCAGATATTACCTTGATAATATGCCCCATTAGACCCATATGATATTCTGCACTGAACAAAATCATACTCACTGTATTTACATATAATCATCAGGATATATGATTTTTGTCTGAATAAACAAATAACAAATGCATGCACAGCATACAGTTTTGATGAATGGGACCCTAAAAAGCTATGTTACTGACTGCAACACTTCAGCTGTAGGTTTTTTTGTTGTCCATAGCTGGAACTGTACATGTTTAAGTGTTTCAAAAATGACATCCTAGTAAGAGGATACATCTCCTGCAGAGATTCCCTGAGTAAGCTCTGACACACACATTTGCACAATACTGCACATGTACATCTGATGAATCAGAAATTCTCCCTGTGTCCAGACTAGCAAACAAGCTACTGAAAAATACATCCCATTAATCTTTTACAAAGCATCACTAATCTTCTTCCTACTGTTTTTGAATACTCTCTCCTTTGGATTCCTCTGTACCTTGTTGTTAACTGATCAAGCAAATGTAATTATGTCTGGTCATCACAGCTACCTCTTCATACTTCAAAAAAAAGCCTACATATTCTTCAGGAAAATTATTTTCCACTATTTCATATATTGCTTTTTTTTTTCTTTAATGAGTGGGTGAATAGAACGCTCTGTACCAGCATGTAAAAGCCAAAGACTGCAGAGGTTTGCTTGCTGTTTTAGCAAGGAATAAAGATGTTTATTAAGGGGTTTGTTTTTCACATTTTCCTGTGATAAGAATACAGATTGTTGATTTGTTGTTTCAGGATAGGTAGATTAAAAGCTAATCTTTACCCTTTTTTTCTTAGTAAGACTGTACAAAAATAGTACATGGCCACATCTAAAAAATTCTAGTACCTGAAACTTCCTTAAAAGTGCTAATTCTTGTTCCTTAAAAGAAAAAGTCTGGCATTATTTGAGCTTATGAGACAGCATACCTATAGATGTTTAAGAAATGGAAACTAGTCTGTGATGTTTGAGAGAATGCATTCCTTCTGCATAGCACTCAGTGACAGGGAAACAAGTTGCAAACACGTCTATAGCTTCTGAATTACCTCTTGGGTTACACGATGAAAAAATACTGTGAGATGAAGTATCAGTGTCTTACACTATGAATAAGTATCAGAACATAAAGCATGTGGTCTACTCTTAAAAACAGTGGCATCAATCCAGCAGTACAGCTATGCATGTTCTCAAAGTCATATATGCCAATATTTCTGGTGATTTACAACAAGTCTATATTTAAGTGTTTTTCCAGACTGAGACCATAACCTCTGCTCATTCCTATTGCAAGAGAGTTGCTATCACTCACTGCCCTGTGCTTCCATGCAAGAATTTGTGCCAGGTGTTGCACATTCATGTCTTGAAAGTTCTGAAGAAGAGAGGTTAACCAAAATTAAATTGTGCAAATTAAGTCAGATAGGAAGGAGAGAAAATTGTGATTTGAAGCTGACAGACAATGTGGCTGCACTTTGGGAATGAAATGCAAGTTTAAATAGGAAGCCGTGAGGGGAGATAAGAGAACACAAGTGTGTGGTATGTTACCTAGCAATGAAAGCCCTCTGTGATATGAGAATAGAGAAATCATTTGGAAAGGGTGAAAATATCTAGACAGGCATGTACTGAACAGTAGCGAAAAATTCATAACTTTTGATTGCAAATAATCCTGAAGTTCCTTGTAAATTTAACTGATGAAAATTGGACATCTCTGAATTGGAATCCGGCCATGACAGAATAGTTTCAATGTTTAATATAACAGACTACACAAAATAATGTGACGTCTCTGGAAAGATGAAAGCTTGGGGTAAAATCCAGCTTCTACTGAAAACAGGTCTTTTGGCACTGACTTTCTGTGGGCCAAAACCTCTTCTTGGATTTTATGCTACATTTGAAGGACTGCAGCCATAGCCAGGCATCAGCTCCTGGACCTGCAGGAGCACACTGAGCAGCTGGGAATGTGGAGCAGGTCCATGCAGCTGGGACTGCATTATTACTCATTGGCAACCACATCTTCAGTGCAGGAGAGCCCATACTGGGTGAAACCACCCTAAATGATCTTTTGTCCACTCGGTAGACGCATATGTGGATGCATCCCTGGGTTTGCTGCGCTTGCAGCAGCAATGTAGGGTTTGTTTTGCAGGTTTGTTTCCTGTGGTAGTCTCTTCCCAGGAGGAATATTAAAGTGAGTACATATGGAGACTCTGGGGAAAGGACCACATCAAGCTAACAAAAAGGAAACACTGTACTGTATTATCCCCACACTTCCTAACAGTAAATTCCCTTTGGCTTCTTTGGGGCATCTGGTGAGGGACAGCTACAGACTCTGGCAATTTCATTAATCATACTGTGCATTCTCCTTTAGCAAATCAAACACATGTAAAGTGGTACTGAAAAGGTCGTGCTGTTTAATGTAGGATAAATAAATGTGATCTTATTTTAGTAAGAGTCAGTCATATTTCAGTGTTGTTAAGGCAAAGACTGTGTCAAATACAAGCATCTTTAGTAAGTGAGTTTGTTTATTGTTTTATATATCTCACAGAGAGTAGAGAATGGCTTTGCTTGGAAGAAAAGCACAGATAATATGTCAAAATTATATTAACTTCTTTCTCAGATTTACCAGGTTTTCAGACTCCAAGTGGCTGCGTTTATAAAAAACAAGCAAAGAAATCAATAAGGAGCTTGATGTTATGAAGTCTAAGAGAGAAGCAAAGTACTCAAAGTGCAGAAGCAGCAATACAGCTTGGCAATAAGGTAAATATATATTTATTTACAGAGATCATTGTTATTTACATTATAATATTCTACAGTGAGTAGAAATGTGCATAACAGGTAACTAAAAAGGGAGATTTTATTAATAAACTTATGAATTAATTACATATTCTCTTTCAAAATTCTAACCATATGACTGAATATTTAATCTCGGATATTCAAGATGCATGTGGTACAAACTTTTTAATAAGGTATTAAAATACTTTATTCAGAATGCCCAGCCTAATTATCAGACTGGTCAGCTCAACATACCAGCTACAAATTGTTTTTGATAATAAGTTGCCAAACTAAACAACTCCAAAAAACCAGAACAGATGCTCTCTGGGATAAACAATCTGGGTCATTTTTATAATTATGCATTTGCATGAGAACCAAATCACTCTGTAGAATAAAATATTTTTCACACTGTATTCTTTGTTAGTCATTAAGCCAAGTGACCTGAGTGGCTCTGATGATGGGGTTTTTGACCTTCCTGTTCTACGGTATTCACTTCAGTGAACTCCTTAATTATTCAGTTAACCTGTAAAACATTAAAAGGGCAAACCAAGCCTATGTGGTTAGCCTGTGTGTAACATGAATAATGAGAATTATTTTTAATAAGCCAGGAAGCTTATTGCTCACCTCAACAGGTTAAAAAATGCTCATCTAAAAATTTTATGAGAGCTAGTTTCTCTCAAAATCCACTGAAGGAAAGTAAATAATGTATGTGAAAAATTACACCATCCAACAAACAAAAGCACATTAAAAAGACTCTACTACTTTGTCTACTTTTTATTCCACAAGCATGTGAATATTACAGGTAACCACAAACTTCCCAGATCTGCTCTATTTAAATCAGTCTGTATTTTTTTTTTCATATGGGCAAATCCCACCGTAAGATAGCAGTATGCCTTATACTAACCAGCAGTAAATTTACTTTCCCATAAATTATATCTGCTGTCTAATGGGTGGGGCAGGAAGATGATGAAGACAGAAGAAAAAGGAGACAGGCAAAGAGGAAATATATAGCTGAGGGTGATATGACAGACTTCTAAACCTAGTGAGGCTTGATATTCATATATCTCCTTGTTGATTGCGATATAATAAAACATTCTCCAAATATTAAAATTTAGGGCCATTCCTACAGTAATGTATTATTTGATTGCTAAAAGGGTATAATGTCCTGCTGCCTTCTAAGATAAATATATTATGTGCTTTGCCCCTATGTGACACACTCGCAGACATTCATTCTCATATTGAAATGTTTGCTTTCATGTTTAGTCAATATGACATCACAAATACATTCCAATGTTGTGGGTGTTTAGGCTGAGACAGTTTTCAAAAAGGTCAGTATTCAGAAAGTGGCAACAATATGCACTGTTTCATCTGGAAATACTGGGAAATGTGGATAATCTAAAATTTGACCATTTCTAGAAATGTAAGTTTCCTGACGTGAACACTTAAATACAAAAAAGTTAAACAGTTTGTTTTGTAAAATCTATAAGAACTAAAGAGTTTAAAAAATTATTTTAAATTCTATATATTAGATTTAAGCAAAATTTCAAAGTTAACAAACATTTACAGTCATTGCTTCCTTCTATGAAATCTTTCTCTCATTTATTTCTATGTCTCACACTCTTTGCCCTCCCCATCACTGGAGTAAGTGAAGAAATCAAAATTAAAAGAGGAGGAGGAGGATGACAATAACTTTTCCTTACTTCTCACTGGAAAAAGTTAACCTACATTTTAGGTTTTTAGCATATTCTTTTTGTTAGTGATAGAAGAACAATATATTTGAAGATTTAAAGTGTTGCTTTTACACAAAGAGCTCTACTTTTCATTCACATTTTCAGCTGGGGAGGAAAGCTGGGAAGAACAAGGGAATATAAGTATTTGCCATTATTTCAGCGTAGAAGTGTCAAACATTTAAAAAAATATTTTCCTGATTTTTCTAGAGGTGATATTTCCCCACAGAACACTGATATCACAATCTTTTCGAAATATTCTCATTTAATATGCTGGACTTCTCAGCTAACACTTTTAACAAGTTTAAAGGCGTTAGCTTCCATGCATAACATTCGCTGAATTACCACACTTCAGGATTACATCCACTGAAGACTTCGGGGACTTGAAATGAGATTACGATGCAAGTTAAACACTTAAGAGCAGTAGTGTGGTCCTGAAGCTCCCAGATGGCCACTGCCCAGCCTGGGGGACACCCACCGCTGGACATTTTTCCCAACAGCCTTTCAGCAAGGGGGGTATAGCTGGGTCTGTGCCTGCAGAACAGCTTCATCAGCAGGTCCTGAACATCAAGGACACCCCCAGATTTAAACTGCTTCAGGTTGGTTTAGTTCTTGGCTCCTACATGCAGGGAGGTCCACGCTGCCTGTATTTCTGGTCAAAAAAATGGTCTGAAATCAGATGAACCCTGAGGGCCTGGGTTTGAAGTGATTAATGGTGCGGATTTAAAATGGGCAAAGGGGAAGGGGAAGCCAGGTCTCACCCCCAGGTGAGCGCTGAAGCAATCATGCTGAAAAGCCCTTCCCTTTCTCCTGCCTGAGCTTCCCAGGAAACAAAATAAAACAACTCCAAACTATGTCAGCCTTTTCACCTGCTGCATTTGGTGCACTGGGGTAGTGATGTTCTTCAGTGGCAGGACTCAAAGTATGTGTCCACAACAGACCTGCAACACATGCTGCCAGTATCTGGCCATGGGTTTTGTGCTGGGTTTGCCATAAGGTATGTATACTAGGTATGTATGTATGTATGTATGTATACAGATGTACCTATACATCTCATGAATTTCCTTTGGATTGTGTGATATGTAGGAGTAAGTGATTTAATTAAGCTGCAGGTTAAAACATGTATACATGAGTACATATACATGAGGACACTTCATAACTGTTGATTATAAACATAATATTTTAATTCCCATGCAAAATATATCAGGAAGATTTTTGGCGTATTTCAGTCAAGTTACATCATATAAAGATGTAAGCCTATAAACCAAGAATGAAGGGAATATAGATGACCTCCTCAAACTAGGCATACTTCATACACCCATTCTCATGTTGTTCTGGACATAACTAATGATTCTGGATGCCCAAAGTATGTGACTGCCTACAGTGTTCTTCTGAACTCTGCTCAGGTGCATGTGTCCCCAGTGTTACTTTTATTGTTTTGTCACATTAACATCTAGGTTTGTGTGCTTATGCACACAGACTACGGATTCCACCTACCCAACCTTAGATATTCTGAGAAATTAAATGCCTGGATCTGAATTATTCACCATTGGATCATTTTACAGTCTGTTGAAAGACACAGTTATTTCCAGCAGGCAAATCCTCTCCCTCTAAGATAGATCTTTAAGACAAATCATCCTCTACAAATGCCTGCTTCTCTAAAAGTTTGCTTACTTAAGCCTAAGCAAGATGAATCCCTCTCAGAGTCTGTTCTGGAGGCACACAGTGTTTGTTTGTCAGTTCTTGCCTGTAGCTAATCAGGAAGCTGTAAAACAATATCATGTGCTGTGTTACAACTGGAAAGATTGCTATGAATTTTGTAGACTGATTGCTGAAGTCAGATAATTATTTTGGAAACTAAAAACTAAAACTTCTTGGAAACTAAAAATTAAACTTTTTTTGTCCCCACAGAAGACTCACGCTTGAAATTATTTTTCATGAAAAATTTCCAATTTTCTGTGAAAATATTCCAATTTTTTAAAAACCATTTGTGTGATAATTACAAGAAAATCAATCTTAAATAAAGTATGTGATATGTTAGAACTGGAATAATATTAGTATTAAAAAATCCTCCAATATATGACTCTTACATTGGGAAATAGTTCCCTATGATCAGTCAGAATTTTTAATGATTATTTTAGTTTCCATTGATGTTTTTAATTGCCTTTCAGTTTTTAAATTAGCAATGCTTTCATAAATAAAAAAAATACATATATAATTAGCTGTGCTATGAAAAGCATAGACGAGACTGAAACCTTTGCAAAATGGTCATTCTAATAACATTTTATTTAGCACTCATTGATTTTTAGCACTCATCGATTTTTGACAAATTTACTATGAAGTCTGTGTTATACTGTTGCATCAGCAATGGGTTGATTTCCATATCTAAGCTAAATGTTATAAAAGCATCTTTAAATGCAACAGTAAGTTTAACATAGTGGAAAAACTTAATAATCTCTTATTGGGAAGTTCATTTTATGGAGCAATTCAGGACAGGGGAGCTGAGCTCAGGAATAACCTCGGGACTGCTGCTTTCCTGCCAGATGGAAAACCTCAGGGGTGACACGTTTGTTCCCCAGGGGGAAGGATGCTGGCCCCTTTGACAGCCCATCCACTCCACACCAATGGTATCAGCCTTGGAGGAGATTACAGCCTCTGCCCTCCTGCCAGAGGAAAGGTTGTTGTAGCAATAAATTGAGAAAGAAATTTCAGGGCTGTTTGTATGCAGTGGAAAGGCAGTGAAAGATGTTAGGAGCTGCTGCAGGCAGCAGCCTGACAGAGGTGAAGCTGCCGCAGCTCCATGCAGCTCCCCAGGTCCAGCCAGCAGGCAGGAGATGTGGGTGATCCCGGCAGGCACAAGCATATGCATATATACAACACATATATGCATACAAACACAGACAGACACACAGATCAGCATGAACAGAAATGCTCCACACTCGTTCAAACACAGAGAGCACCAATGGCCTCATCCTGCTCCCCTCTCTGGCTGATCAGGGTGAAAGTCCATGAGGGGAAAACTGATATACATAGAGATGCCTCCAGCACTCAGACCCACATGAACACACAGGCACATGAAGACACAAATATGCACTATGGATCCCTCCAATAGCGGACCTTAGATACCCAGTGCACCCTGGATCCCAGTGCAGCTGGTCCCTGGCTCCCCTTGTTGCGCCATTGCCTCATGCCCAGGCAGAGATACACATACAAACTGGTCTTTCTGGTAGTTGATCCAGATTTAACACTTAGCTGTGATCAACTCACAGACTCCACTGACTCTTCAGGAACCAACTTGGACGCCATGGCCCCTACGGTAGCCAATGCACAGACCCTCTGGACATTCCAGTATCCAACTCAGACCTATGGCTGCTCCTTGATGTTCTCTATCAATCGTGTGGTGAGACACACAGCCTCATGTGCTCTACTTGTGGTAGCACAGACACATGGTCCCTCTGACCTAGGGTCCTGTTCCAGTTGCTGGGACTCAGACTCCCCATACATGCACTTGCATACCCTCACCCAGGAGAATAGTCAGAAATGGATTTGAATAAGGAGAAAGGACAGACCGCACTGACAAGCCACTGCTGATCTCCAGCTGGCCCCATTTATTCCTTTTCTCTCTGCTTTCCTGTGTTTATTCCTTCCCAAACTATGACTCCTCCCTTTCCTGCCTTTGGTTCCTCCCCTGAGCATCTCATAATAAGTCTTACACTGTCCCCAGATGTTCATCCCCTGAGCCGCATGAGTGCCATCTCACCACAGACAGTGTCTACATCAGTCTGTAAGAGTGGGCCCCCTTCCTGGCCCCATAGTGGTGGATGTTACTCAGCCCAAAGGGCTGGTCATCTCCTGTGACAGCCTGGGGAGGGGTGGGGACCAGAGCACCTTTCTCTGATGAGGTTGCTGGCCCCCCTGCTCCACCTGCCCCCGTGCCTCTGTGCTCCATTGTGTGTGGAGAGACGAGCCTTTAATTGCATGAGCCAACAAACACATACCAAATTAATCTCAGATGAATGAAACCATTGGGAGCAACTCCCCAAAGAAGCAGGAAGCACTGTCACTATGGCACCACACCTGCTTCACTAAGGAGGGAGATGTTGGGTTAACAGAGACACATACATTAGAGTAAGGATGGTGGAGAACTTCCTTCCCCTCTTTTTCCTAATTTATTTTTTCTTTTTTTCTAATTTTTAGTTCTGCTTTTGTATGTAAAAAACCTGCATTTTTTACTTCCTTGCTATTGCTGCCCTTCCAAATCAATGTAACCAAAGCTGGCTCTTGGACTTCAGTCCTTCCTGTACTTGTTAGCAGGGGTCAATGGGATGAAATGCAGACATTTGCAATCCAAATGCTACGTGCACCTTGAGGCCACAGTTTCTCTTGATATCCCATCATGTCTACAAAATTACTTGACAGTAGAGGGAAGCTAAGGATTTAGAAGGGTTCAATATCTGGTACCAAACTCAAAGTTTAAATCTGGAAGTGGACACAGGCATTTGTGGGTTTCATTGGCTCAAAGCATCTCTGAGATCTGATCCCTGGTCTGCCAATGCACCTGCAGCTGAAGGGCATTAGCTGTGCCACTGGAGCCTCTCTTCTGGTGTATTTTTGTCCAGAAGGTTTTTTGCTTAAAGACTTGTTTCCAATAAGAGTCAAAGTATGGGACAACCAAGAAACTAATTTCAACAGTGCACTCTTGCTATGGACAGAAACATGGCTGTAGGTGTACCTTCAATCAGATTAAATGGAAACAGAAGAAGGTCTCTAATTTTAAACAGAAAAGAAAAAAGAGAGAGAGAGCATGGCATTTGTCACACAGGAGCACTTCTAATGTATTCCTAAAGTTAGAGGTAGTCCAAAAAAATCTAAAGTGTGTATTGCTTGTGGGACCTACGTCTATCTCCAAAGGGCTCCCTACGTGTTGAGCACACCAACACACTGCACTACTTGTTAACAGACATACCCTGTGTAAGGCAGAGGCAGTCAAACCTGGCCCAGTCTCACCTTCACTGCCTTCCCAGAGGGGATCCCGGAGCCAAGCATCCTCAGAAGTATGCACAGGTTTTGGGGAGATCTGGTGGGTTCATGCCAAACAAGTCTGAGACTGGACTAATACAGATGATTAAAGGACAGACCCTGGAAATTAACTGGGGAGTTGTTTGACAGCACAAATGTACCTGATGGAGTTAGTACTGTCTGGGGAAAAAAATTACTTACTCACTCACCTAGAAAAGCTCATTTCTATTCAAGGGCTAGTCCTGGTATAGTACCTCTTTTTTTTTAACCTCTGAAAGTAAAAGTATTTAATCTTGTGTATTTATTAAGCAACTATTACAGCAATTTTAGTGCAATTACAATTATCAATGGATCCCATATTAGTTTATAAACAAGGAATGATATCTGTAAAAGTAGCATACTTTAGGCTCCCTGAACTAACTGAAAAATTGTAGACCATGCCTATTATGAAGGCATGCAGGAAAGTTAATCAAATAAAGGTGGAATGTAAGTATGCCTAAACTGCAGGTTGATAAGCTCCATATGGGTGCTCTTATGCAGGAATAAAATGGCTTTCATTTTCTGTAGCTTAATTCTGTTTAAATTGCTGCAAACTCTAGCCTCTTTATTCTGAGTGAAAACACATGTTCAATGAGTTTAACATGCTTGAACTTATGCCTGTTAACTTCACCACTTGATTACCCATAACTTTCTCCAGTCTCCCCACCCAAACTTGCCATTAAAACAAGCTATTGCTCCTACTTATATGCAAAGTGTCTAAGCTAGCATAGTACTTTGCTCCATGCCAGCTGCACATCAGCCATGTGGAGCTCTTCTAATGGGTGCTTTCCCCAAAGTATTTTAAGAAGTTAAAATCCCAAAGACAGAAAGGGAAATAATCAAAAGAATTCTAAGAAATCTGGCCCCTTTCTATGCACCTTTTCTGAATTTGTCCTAAGGGCACTGGACCCACTTCTTTCTCTTACATAAAAAAATATACAAGAATGGCAATGTACATCAAAAGTCTGTGACAGACTGAAACTGATATCAAGCTTTAGTAAGAGTGCTGGTTTCCAGTCCTCACCTCTACCAAATTCCTCAGGAAGACAAGCTACAAGTTGTTCCGTTACACCTCATCTACAAAATGCCTTTCAACATTCAAAGGAGAAATACTTCTTGATACACTACTTCTGATTTAATTTTAATGTTGAGCATCGTATCATATTTCTTACCATTTAAAAATATGGGAAGAAAAAAAAAAAAGAACAACAATAAACACAAACTGATTCATAGCTGAGGTACCAGCCTATTGTCAAAACTGAATGGCATGTGTTTGATGTATGGGATGATGAGAAAAATCTGAACAGATATTTCATTTGTGTGCTTCTAAATAGGGCAAGTATGCTCAGAGGATGTGCATCACCACTAAATAATTCACTCATTACAGGTCTTGTTCTATGGAGCATGCAGGTAATACATGCCTGGATCTATTCTGGTGCAGACTGACATCAGTTGTGGTTCCCTGACTCTGGCAGGAGTGCCGCTGGCATCACACAAACCACTTCCAAGGCCGTAGCCAGGCAGCTGTTTATGCAGGCATCCATCCTGTGGCTCAGCTCAGGCCATAATTGCTTGCCTGCTCTGACGGATCCCAGCCGCTGCTACTGCTGACCCTATTTGCAGACATCTGGGCTTTGAGAGGTGGTGGTGGTGGAAGGTTGGGCTGTGAGACTGATGCTCCAGTGTGAGAGTATGTGGTAGGACAAGATGTAGACAGCAGAGGTAAAGCCAGTTTTTGGTGTCAGCATCAGTGATGCCTGTCCAATCTGGATGTGAGTTGTACCATACAGCAACGATCTCAGACTGCCTTTCAGTGATTGTTTAGAAGATGATTTAGAGGTGAACGATAAAATCTATACCTCTATATGACTCTGATTGTCACACAGCTTCGTATTTTCGTTGTGTTTATGGAAGTTTTACATTTGCTGTGTAATCAAGAGGGGAAAAAAATCCAAATCTCCTTTGGATGGAAAAGTCTAGGCTCCATGGATACTGTTGCTATAATACATCTTCATAACTCTGTAGCTGAACTCTAGATTTCCTGTGAAAACAGACCTTTGATGAGAAAATCTGACTTTTTTGTAAGCTCTAGAATTATGTCAAGAAAATTATAGAATATTAGAATTATATCAAGAAAAGCAGAGTGGCTTCACTTTTGCTAAATAATCCCCTGGGCTTCTTTACTAACCCTTGCATCTTATAGTAAGTTTAGATTATTTAATATGAACATATAAAACATCTTAAACTTTGCCAAGGTGTTGTGAGTGACTTCAAATTCAACTTCTAAGGAAAAACAAGTATGCAAGGAACTTATGCAAAAAACCAAGCACACACTTTCTGAACATTTTATAGTTAAGAGCCTGGGAGAGAAGGCAAAAATGTAAAAAAACAGGGAGAAGCTGAGGCAGAGAATAAAGGAGAATGAAGAGTTAAAAATAATTGTTGTGATACAAAAATTTGGAAAAAGTAAACACTTGTGAGAGTTCAGAAGTGTTGCATATCTTCTTTATTTTTAGATTTCTTTACATTTCTGAGGATCTGGAAAACTTATAAAAGTTAAGACTACTTGAAAACATACTTAATAGCTACTTAATGTATACTTGCTGCATAGTCTGATATATTGGTCTACTGCATACACTTCTTGTGTGATGGAATCAAAATTTTAGGGGTGGACCTATGTTAATACATTCAAATTTTGCCCCGAGTAGAGGCAACCACATACAACTCCTGGTTCCCCTTGCAGCACGGAGATATTGATGGGGCAGCAGGCCTGCAAAAGCATGGAACAGTCAGGCTGTGGAGAGATCCCAATAGCCACAGAGAGCTGCAGAGACAGTCAGTGATACGACTGAATAATTTACAGCCATGCTCTCCCCCCCAGCCCCATGCGCAGGAGGGTTGGGTTGCAAAGACCTTCACAAGAGTGGTGGCCAGATGCTCCTGTGTGGTAGCCCCCATCGACGCAAGCCAAGTGAGCTGCCTGGATGCCTCATGCGGTCCAGCTTCAGAGAGAGGGGCAGCAGAGGGGGCTACCCAGTGAGCTCTTGCTCCTGCATTCTGCACTGCAGGGGCTTTCTGCCCTGAACATGCTGCATGCAGCAGCCTGCCCCCACGGTTTGCCCTCTCTGTCCTCCAGTAAGTAGAGGCACCCTCCTGAGGATACCAGCGTTTTGTTGGGTTTCTCACTATACCAAACCCCAAGAGATAAAAATCTCAGGAGTATTGTGGGACAGCCTTTTGGGAATATCTCTGGAAGTTACAGGCTTTCTTTCTGAAATATCCAAAAGGGATAAGTGTCTTGCGGTTATGACTCTGGGAGCCAGGACTTTGAGCTGCCAGCTGTGTGTGCCACACAGATTGCTTAGCCTTTGTGTGCTGTATATTCCACCTCCACAAGAAGGGGATTATAAATATTTCAGAGGAACATCACACATTTTCTGATGAATACTTGTACTGCCTGAGACCCCTGAATGAAAGATTCTGTATAAATATGAACGCAGTGACAAGTGGTTATGTCAAGCACCAGGACAAATAGAGTGGAAAAGCTTTTAAGGGCTAATCCCAAATATGCACACATGCATGCACACAGGAAAAGAAAATCTCAACTTGCTCAAGACACTGATGTAGTTCTCGAGAGTTGATGGGAATTAATGGAATTACCCATATGAATACCATGAAGCAATAAAGACTGGAAACAGTTAAATGAGCGTGCCTGCTCCATTCTGTGGCAGAAACATAAAACTACATGCTCCCCACATTCAAATGTCATGTTAAAAGATTTGGTGCATAAATTTGGATACATATTTACAGAAAAGTACTTCTGGAGTACAGGAATACTAATTCATTGTTCAGTCCTTTCTCAACATAGTGTTTTTTAAAAAATAACCTTCCCCCAGTACCAACTTTCTACTGAATATGTGATTGACAATTGCTAATTTTATGATTTTTTAAAGTCTTTTAAACTACTATAAGTGCCTTGAATTCGGTGCAAATGTACACAGTCCTTTTTCTCAGTCTGAAATAATTTTCTCTGATGCTTTGAGCACCTCTAAGTAGTCGTTTGACTACAAATTATAACACACTTGACTTTTCATATATAAAGGGTAAATAGGTTGAGATATTTTAAGCTTTATTCAAAGTATGAGCAGTGCACACACTGGATTACTATCAGTGGAAATCTAATCTTTGAAAAAATCCAGTGTTTTCTTATCATAGATGTTCTCTTTCCTCTTTTTATTCTCTGAAAACAAAATAAGACAATAATATGTAACATTATAGTTATACTGCTGTATTTGCATGGTGTTTCGACATGTGTTTCTTTCTTGCGATGTTACTTTAGAAAGAGCTGATGTGACTGACAGAGAGTTATGATGCATTATGACGAAACAAACTAATTGACTTTTAGGAGAAAAAGAGCAGAACAATTTATCCTAGTACTATATATCTTTTTCTGGGCAGAAAGGTCATGATGACAAAGTAACAAAATTGAAAAATGATACAACTTTCAAAAACAGGAAAAAACCCCATTGCTCTTCTCTTTGACAAGCTTGTGACAAAGATGAGACTAAAACAAACCTCCAGATACTCAGTATTAATAGGTGGTGATGAATGATGCGGTTCATGCTCTCTCCTCATATGTAAAGGTGTTCTGGGGAAAAGTAACACTACTGAAGTTGATACACTAAATTCCATCTTCCACACACTTAATACTCACTTGCTTGGTGCTTTGAAGTTAATGGAGTTATTCTGGAGCTAATTGGGTTTAACTCAGAGGAAAATTGGACCCACTAGAACAAGCACTAACACAAAAGGCTTTGGAAGCAGACCTGCATTGCTGGTCAGAGAGATTCATGGCACAGAGGAAAAGGACCACTGAGAAAGAAAGGAGGACAGGATGGTGATGCAGGGGAAACTTGCCCAATCTTTTGAACTGGTAGCTGTATCACACACTGTGATGGGGAAGCATTTGTCACCATTCTCCACTGGTTCCAATCAAATATCTCCTTGGTTCTTCACCCCAAAAGTGATGTGTATGAGGTAGGATGAACAAACAAAAACTATCTAAGTGGTTAGAACAGGTCTGAGCAGATGTGAGGTAAGGGTTACAGAGATCAGAGTTAGTCATATCTGATGCCTTGAATTTATACATGCAATGGTGTTAAACAAAAATAGATCCAGAAAATACTTTTTATTGCATGTTGTTTAAAAATACCTCTCCAAGTTAAAAGATTACATCAATTCTAGTTTCTCTCAGTAACATTGGATTACTTGGTCAAAATAATTTTTATGATCTCAAACCAAGAATGATGCTACCAGCTGTACCCTAAATTCCTTCCATGGTAACTGTGTGCATTTGCATAGTAATTGCATTCACAGTACAGTATGCAAGCTCATATAAAAAGTCCCAAATAAAATTCATCCCTAGGACTTTTATATCCTTCAAATACATGCATATTAACCAGTAAGGTTTTATCTTTCATAAACTGACTCATTTCCTTCTTCAGTAAGTGGTGACTGTGTAACCCTTTAAGTTTCTCCATGATTATTTGCAGCTATAAGAAAGATTTCTTGCGCTAACAATAAGACAGGAGCCATGGAAATTAGGATACATTCATGTTGCTTTATACATTTGTCAAGAATTTGGGCTGTAATTACTGGAGATGGTGATGACAATTTTCTGTATAGTGCAGAAAGACATGTCAGATATAAAACCTGCTCAACATTTTTCCCTGTTAGCTGTTACTTTTTCTGTCCTGGACTGAAAGGAAAAAATGGGCAATTGGTAATTTTTCAAATACTTCACATTGAATTCATCTTAGATTCATTGCTAGTATTCCCAGCAGGGAGCACATTTCCTCTTAATATGAACGATGGACAAAGACCATACTTTTGGTTATCTAAGACATATTGCATGATCTTGCTCAGCAAATACTGCTGCTGGCTGCCAAAGCTCTTTCATCAAAACAAAGACACACCATGGTCATTCAGGCCATGATGACCACTGAGATCATCCTAAAATTATTTCTAAAGGCTGGAGAAGCACTTGCACCTCCTTCTCCACAGACTGTGCCTGTGAAATTACACAGGCAGCCTTCCTCTTCTTTTCAATACCCGAGTATAACTGCTAGTGTGCTACAGCCACAGGCTGGGTCTAAGTACATACAGTGTGAAGGTGACACATAGTGGGTGGATAGAAAGCAAGGGGGTTTTAGTGGGAAAGCAAGGACTACAAAGGCTTTTGTCTCTCCCAGCATTACCAACTGATACAGCATGTCACCCACGTCAAATGATCAGATCTGGTCAGGTGGCTGTGGGGCTTCTGTAGGTAGACTGCACACGGTCCCGAAATGTTAGCTTCAGATAAGGCTTTCAGGGAGGATTTTTAGCTGTGGGATCATCATGGGGTCTTCTTTGCTATTGGGTTTTCCAGTAGCCAAGTTTGATAGAAAAATATTCTTCATCTGGGGATGATAGGATACCCAGTCCATGGCTGCCACATGCCGACTTGGCTCTGAGCATTGTTGACTTCCAGAGCAGACAGATGCAACCCAGTCAACTTAGATATCACCTCAGCTCTGGAGAGGAAAATGTAAAATTCAGGCTGGTTCAAGAGATAGCAGTTGACCCGCAAAGAAAGGGAAAGTGTACAAATAAATCATTGTGGTGCCTCCAGACTCTGACCTGACCTATAGCAGTCCCAGTAGATTAATTCCAGACTATTTGCAAGATGACTTATTTCTAAAAAGCCATATGACCACATTTGCACAACAGGAATTCACTGTAGTGTAATGCATTATGCAAGCTCTGATACAAACCTGTGCAAAGATGCAAGGCAAGTCTTAAATTTGATGCAGTTCCATTTTGGGTATGCAACCATGTACACTGCAGCAGTGAAAACATCAATATGCACCCATGCTATATACAAGCAACTGAAAAGCTGTCTGAACAAATATGGATATGCTAGTGCAAATTTCTCCAGTATTGTTCAATATCATGAGAGGAAAGTTCTCTCTGGGAGTCCCTCCGTTAGGAGACTGGAAGAGCCACAGATATTGATGGCCTCTGGCTAAAATGCAGGACTCATCTGTAACATTGTTTTTCCACTGTAATAACTTCAATAATAATAATAATATTTAAAATTGCTGAATTAAGTGCCTTCTCCTCCCACCCATGTTGAGGAAGAAGAGAACCGAAGATCAATATTAATTAGATTATGTAGTAGATTCATTTAATTCTTGAAAATGCTCAGAATACTACAAAGAAGAGCACAATGGAAATGCCTCAGATTAGATTAGATAGGTGTGATACCCAGCTGTTACTAAGATTAATAAAGTTTGTAAAATTGGGATGGTTAGAGGAATATGAAATGAGTCTGTGGCTTACATTTTTGCTGAGCAATTATTCAAACAGCAATTGAGAGCTTTGCCAAAGTTTCTGATCTGTGACCCCTGTTTCCTGACTTCCAAGTGCTCATCTTTGCCAACTACAGAAACAAAAGCTTCAGGAGACCGCAGGCCTGGAGCAGCACTCAGGATTAACTGTCTGGGTAAGAGGATGGCAAACTTTCAGGTGGGACTTTGTGGCAGTGAAGCTAGTGGGAGCTAACATACGAGAGCAAATGGTTTTATCTGTAGTGTGGTATTGCTTATTTGTCTTCATTCTCCCACTTTGTCAAGCACAGGTGCATAGGGGTACCTTGTGGAAAAGCAAGTTGCTGTGATACTTTCAGTTGATTATAAATAATTTCCTTGAGACTGCTTAGATGGCCTCCTCAAGTCACCTGCAGGGCACCGAGGGCTTCTCCTTCAGGATTTATAACACCTCCAGGACATTCTTGAGTGTTGGTTGACAAAGTATAGGGACTGAGTGGCCAGCTGGAGACTGTTCAGCCCTGGCTTCACTGCTGTGGGGAACGGATGCTTCCTGCTCTAGCCTGATGCTGATGTGCAGGTCAGAGTAAAGTAGGGCATGAATCTAGACCTGGAAAGCAATGCTAGAGCCTGTGGTATGAATGTAGGGTCCATCCTCAAGTCCCCAGCAGTAAATCTATCAGAGTCTTGGAATATTTCCAGGCATGAGAATGCTTGTGCTACCAAACTGCTCAAATGTTCCCCAACACAGCTTTGGGGTATGCCAGCTGCCATCTCCCAAACAAGTCTCCAGTGCTGTTTGGGTGTTAGTGTGGCCAGGAACCACTCAAAATTTGCAGGCTGCATGCAGTCACTTGGCCTTAGAGGTAAAGGCTATTTAATGTTATGGACATGAGCCATCCTATAGTAGCTAAGACCAATGTTAGAGAATGAGCCAGGCACGTTTAATTCAGCACAGTTCAATTCATCAGCTCTACTCCACCAAGGAACAAGAAAAAATAACAACAAAAAGTTTTTGTTTGGCACTTGATGTATGTTTTGTGAGAAGCTTTCTTGCCTCTCTGACTAATTAGTTATTTTGACTTCTCTGTGGCTTAATTCCTGCTGAGTCACTTTAGGTATTTCAAATCCACCCCGTTCATTCTACCTGCCTTCTTAAAATCCTTTTCTTCTAAAACCTGGACATGTTTTGGATCTCTCGGTTTTGATGATAATACATTTACATTTTCTCCTTTATTTCTTCCCAGTTTCAATATTCTTTCCTATCTTCCATCTTCACTGCTTTCTCACTCTTTTTAAACCTTCCAACCCTTAATTCCAACTGTACCTACAGATTTATCCATACATATATTTGCTTTAATTTCCTTTTATGCTCCTTGTTTTTCCCAATTTATTGTAATATTTTCTTCTGATTATTGTATTACTTCCTGTAGCATATTCCCTGTTATTCCTTTTCACTCCTTTTATAATGTCATCTTTTTACCTTTATCCATTACCATTATTCCTGGAGGTACTTAAAAGATGTGTAGGTATGATACTTATGGACATGGTTGAGTGGTGGACTTGGCAGTTAACATTTGGACTTGATTATCTTAAAAGTCTTTTTCAACCAAAATGATTTTGTGATTCTGTAATTCTACGATTCTTTCTATACTGATACTTTTCCTTCATTTATTACAATCCTTTGACACTACAAAAGTTCCTTCTCTTGCAAAAATATTCTTCATACTTCCCTTTCATAAAACAATATTTGTTTGCCTTATCCTTGTTTCTTACACTTTAACCAGGTCCAACTGTAGACAAAAAAATGTTCAAACTATGGCACTGCTGTGATGTCTGAACACTTTGTGCATTTAAGTAAGTCTAACATGTACTCTGGTTAATATTGATCTGCTGGCATCCTTTGATTTGACTGTCAGCCTCCCTAAATTCTCTTTGATTTCAATGTGACACCATATAGACAGACCTTTAGGTCTATGCACAATTTCAACACAGCTCCAGGGAGAATGTGGGGACTGGGAAGGACATCTCAGAGGAGTAGGACCTTAGGTCACAAATTTCTCAAGCTGTAAACACGAAGCTTCATGTAAGTGCATGAAATCCCAAATAACTTCTAATCATAGCAATATCAGGGCACATCAGGCCATATTTAATTGTAACATAGATACGCTGCTTTATACCATGAATATGAAAATATGTGTCCTTTTTCCTTTTCCTGTGAAATACCTTTGAACGTAGTAAATGTTTCTTAAGTCTGGGAAAATCAGGATTATTTCCATAACAATAGCTTTTAGGGAAAGTTGTCAGGGCTGATAAATAAAGCAAATCTGTCAAGTTTCCCCGGTCATTATGAGCCAAATTGCTCCTTCCCATTCATCTGCAAAAGCTGGCTGATACAAAGTCTTGTGGCACTGGAAGATTTATACTCTCTTTAATTTATTCAGAATAAATACTGCCCAAGCAGGATGGAGCCCGCACAGTGCAAACAAAGAACATGCTACATTTAAGAGGCCATGTCTGGCTTTGAAGACATGTGGCAATGCTTCCTGAAGTCAGAAATAAAATGTAATACTTGTAATGTGGCATGTAATACTTTCTGTACTCCACCAAATTACCAGGGAGACAGATTGTGCTTTTCTGAGTATAGTGACAAATGTCCCTTCTCATTATGGTTTTGCCCTTTTTATATTACCATGTCATTATTCTTTTTCTTTTGTACTCCAGTATGCAATTTAGATGACTACATTCTTCGGCAGTTCTAAATGTTGTTTTATTTTCAGGATTGCTTAGAAAATTATCAGATATTTATTATTCTTTTGCTAATATGAATTCACCAGTAAAAATATGTAGCTTGAAGGGAACCACCCATTGCATTTAGCCAAGCCACCCAAGCATTCCAAAGGTAATAAAATAGCATTTATAACCAGGAATAAACTGTAACATTTCTTTCCAATGGGATTTCCGAGCTGACTCTTGTTGGCAGCCATTTTACACTTGTGATGCTAATAATGAGTGGGAACCTGATGTTAATAATTAGTAGCTGTTTTCTTTTATAATCTTTTTCTAATAATTGTAGCACAGAAGCACACTTCCCTTGGTTTTCTCATTGTTTCAAGTGGGGCATTTGTGTCGTGGTAGCATAAATGCAGCCTTAGACTAGCATGGTAGCTGAACAAACAAACAGCTTTCTTGAGCTTGTGCCTAAAAAAAGAAAATGAGAAAGCCCACATAATACCACCTATGTGCATTTATTTTCATGAAGGAACAGAAAACTGTTCCTTTGAGATGGCAGCTCCCTCCACACCTCCAACCAGGCAGCTGAGACTCCTGAAAAGCCCTCTGCATCTGCAGAGATACATCCACTACCTCTCTGCTGCTAGCTCACACCTTCCCCATGGCAGTATGATGCTTTCCCCATGGCGGCATCACATCCCACCAAGAGCCTCAGCTGGGAGAAACCATGGGATGCAGAGAGACGTGAGCCCAACACATT
>VZRW01008383.1:1315949-1352424 GCA_013398125.1 Aegotheles bennettii
TTTAACCTAAGGTTGGGGCGCTCTCCCGTGCGGAGGGCACGGCTGCAACCGCGCCCCGCGGGGGGGGTGCGAGGGCGGGGGGATCCGCAGGCGGCGGGGTCGGTCCGCGCCCTCGGGAGCGCCGGGGCTGCCACCCCCGCTGCTGTGAATCCGCTCCGCCGGGCGGGCCGAGGGCACCCACGCGTGGGGGGGTCGCGATCCCCCTCCCCAGGGGCGGCATTTAAAGCTCCATGGTTCACAGTAACCTGGAAGAGTCCGCAGGGCTGCCGGGCGTTTGTGCTGCTGCGCTGCCTCTCCTGCTGCCTCACCTGTCCTCCCCCAAAATAAAGTCTAATGAGAATAAAATTTGGACTTTCTGGAAATGCTTTTGTGTTATTCTGCTGTACTGACATGGCCTTAACACTGTAATTTAAAAAGGTCTTTTTGTGGTCGTGTTCTTTGGTTTGTTTTGGGGTTTTTTTGTTATTACCTTTAAGTTAGGCAGCAGCTGTGTTTTGAATAACTCACCATCTAGTATTACATTTCTTTATAAAAAGATAGAATGACCGGATGGGTACAACTTCTGAACAACTGCTACATTGTGGGAGTTCTTTATAACATGCTGCGTGCTACTAATGTGACAGTTCCATCATCCTTAAAATTTCAGGCATATAGCATATGTTTTCAGTTATTCAATCCTGGCATTTATAGCTGTCGAGTTATAATTATATTCACTAACATACATAGTTTTGCTGTTTCTGAAGCATTCTCAATCCATAGAATAATAATAATAAAAGAATAATGTGATACCTCATATCCTAAGAAACTAGTAAATATTAATAAAAATCTTGAAGGACCTACCACTGATCAGTATTAAAAGCAAACCCTTTTCTATTTCAAAATCTTTCATTACAGCTATTTAGCTCCCGGCATTTTGACTTCTGAAAGAAAAAAGATTGTGTAGGAGCTTTTTCAAACCAATGTCTGAGATACCTTCCCCATCTTTTGGGAATGAAGAGAAAATAATGAATTTGCAGATATTACATTTTTAAAATGCTTCAAACACTTCATAAATGACAGGTGAAGCACATTGCATACTTTGCTTTCGTATTGCGTCAATATGGAATCAGTTAAGAACAGCAGGCTGACTAAATGATAGCATTAAAAATTGTGAGGCTGGATAAAGGTTTGTGTTTAGAAACCTGTGGCTAACACACAGAGCTGTAGATTTGTTTTTGAAAATAATTATGTAAACTTTAAAAAAACCCCAAACATTGCAGTCGTGCATACTTTCTGGATTATGAAGCTCGCTTTTTAGCGTTTAACCTGTTTATTTTGGTGTGAATGCTTGTTTGTTTCTCTGGAGGACTTTCATTTTTACTAAGCAAACGGCTATATGTTGCTTCAAGCTTTCATTTCTTCGTTTTGTCTTGTGAATTGCAGATGAGCCTTCATTTAGAATGAGGTGCAAAGAGATAAAGCACCTGCCTTTGACTAACACTGTTTGAGGAAAAACACCTAGATAGCCACTATAGTTTGAGAAGTTGAGCCTGGAATGAGTATGACCACCAGCTGTGCCAGGTCTGGACCTGTCTCATGGATCATGTTTGACTACCTCTGGCCGAGTTTGAAGGAAGGACAGTAGTGGAGAAGGGCAAGGGGTCTTGGCTGCAACAGCTTCGTTTTTGTCACTTACCATTTGCAGTGTTGCATACATTGTTCCTGAAATCCAGGTGAAAAATTGTTCTGCTGCTTTAAACACATTATTGCCAACAAATTACATTTCTGCAAGGCTCAAATATAGCTTAATTGTGTTTTAAGAAATACCCAAGACAGTTCAGTGAGTAAAACATGAACGTGTCTTTGTCATGAGAACTTTGGGGTGAGTGCTTTAGTGGTCTTTGCATTAGTGGCAGTCAAGTCTGGTTTGCATAAATTACATTAAACTCCAAGATGTGAGAATATTTTGCAGACTTACTGGGGTTATTTTGCAGAATTATAAATGTTGAACTTGGTTTTAACCTCTTCCTTGAATTAAGTGCCCTGCTTTGTAATATAACTGCTCAGAGCAGCTCTGTAAAGAGCATTCTTCAAAATAGATTTCAGTGTTCAAAGCAAAATCTTTCCTGAAAAAGGAAAGTCCTACTGTTTAACATTGTTTACAGTTATCTGAAAGTAAGGGGAAATGAAACACTTTAGATTTTATTGCTCTCAGTGTTTTTGTGATGGTCTTGCTGGTATGACTTGAACGTTTTCAATAAAAGGCCCTGTCTGGAATTCTTTATTTAGGTGAAAGGGCCATTACCTCAGTGGCATTTTGTTCAGTGGGGCAGTGATAGAGCATCGGGCCTAATATTAAAAGATGTGAGAAATGAAGACAGGGAAAGTATTCCTGCTCAAAAGTGTTAGATAAAAGCACTGACCTCTGGGCTGGATGGCTGGATAGTGGGCAGGCTCTATATCGTGGGTATTCATAGAATAAATACAGTCTTTCTGATATCTTCTCATTTTTTAATTCTTTGATATACATGGTTGGTCTGTGGATCCTGTAACAGCCTGTGGACTCTAACACTGCTGAGATACAGAGTTGGACCTGGAATTGGTTATGCAAATAAGCGACTACCTAAATTTTAGCCTATGAAAATGTGTAGAATAAGAAGCTGTGGACTAAAGTATCAGTTAAAACTTTGCAAATGAAAAGGACAAAATGAACGGAGTCTGTGTCAGCCTATTGGTTTTTGTATGGTATAAAATGAACCCACCAGCAGAAGATTAACTGTCATAGAGCTGGAAGAAGAGCAGATGGATTAGTTCATCTCTCCCACAGGATGGCATATTGTATGTGGAGGATAAAATGAATATTTAAATTGATTCAAACTGTGAATTATTTTGCTTTTCATATATTTAGTACTAATTTTAAAGGCCCTGCATGGATCAGGGAACTGAAACTGTGTCAATCACCTCCTCTGCCTTCCCTTTAGAGGACATGTGCGGATTCCACTGCTGCGTTGCAAGACGTTGACACGTTGCATATGCGAGCGCCATCGAACGTCATGGCTTTTACTGACTCAGGAAGGGAACATGTCAGATGTGTTTTAGATTTCTGAGGCAGTGAGAAAACTCTAAGACATGCAATTATTTTCCGAACATCAGGATGTTTTTAACTGAGTCTTGTAATTTAACTTGTTTTGTCTGAGGTTATTTATAATGGCTGTAGTTTGATAAGGACTTGCTGCTTTTAACAATACTCTAGTTTTAATTCAGTGCCAATCCCTCAATGGCAGAATCTGTTCAAAAAGGCAATCCACCTGGAAAAATCAATGTTACTTTATCTAGGAAATCTTATTTATTTATTTTTTGTTTGCTAAGTGACGGCTCATAGAGCTTGTACTAAGCTCATACATCTTAAACTGTTGTAATGGTAGTCGTGCTCAAGGCTGACTTCTGAACCATGGAGTTGCTCTGAAGGCTTCTAATGCTATGGAAAGGGGACTTTTTACCCCTATAAAGTCTACTAGCGTTTGGAAGATACGAATATTTAGAAGGACTGGGGGAAGAGGAAGAGAAACATTAATGTGCTAGAAAAGCAATAGCAGAGTGCAAAGGTTCTGCATTTGGATGATTAAATATTACATGGATTTAAGAACCAAGTTTCTGTCTGCTCTTCACTTACAGAAGTTCATGTACATTTTCAGCAGTTTGTGTGTTTGCATGGAGTCATGGTGGGCTGCCGACAGCTGTGCTCCACTTGATGTAATGGGAATTGTGTGTTATCCATCAAGAAAATGCAAGAGTTTATGGGAATGCTCTGAAATGAAAGACTCTAATATTTAATAATGATTTTTAAAAAATGTTACCATGGGAATCCTTTTACTCGTGTGTCTGCATGTGCAGAGCCCAGGGACTTCTGTGGCGACACCCAGATCCTGCTGCAGTTCCTGAACAATCATTAGGTGGCAACAGAGAAGCTCACCAGTGAAGGCAAAAACCCACCCACAGTGCTGGGTGCTAGCAAATGGATTTAGGTTTTAAAAACAGTAAGGATGACTTCTCTGTTCAGGGTCACTATCAGACCTACCTTGTTTTTTGCCTTGGTGTTCTCTGAAAAAGACTATATTACAGACAGAGCTTAGGACAGGGCTTTTTCTGGAGTATGGGCTGGACTGTAGTGCTACAAAGACCTGTGAGCATGTACTTTACAGTAGAGAGGAGATGTGCTTGCACATATGTATGTGCCTCATTTAGGCTTTCAATTTTGTCTGTCTTTTTGTTTTTTTTCAATGATTTCTTGAGTTAAAGGTGTTTACTTACGCTACTTCACTTCATATTGCTTTTGGCAGGGCCCTTAAACGTGACTGTTGGAAATAATATGGGAAAGGCTGAGTTGTCTCAGGGAAACAAAAGTTGGATGTTTACGAGATGAAAAATGCTCGGATTCTGAAACTTTAATTCCTTGTGAAGCTTGTGTAGATGACTGATGAGCTGCAGTATAGTCATCAACTCGAATAGTCATTGCTAAGTGCCATGTGTGGAATAGATCAGGTTTTTTACAATTTGTCAGTATTAAAACTTTTTTTTTTCTCCCAAGAAAAGCAAGCTGAAATTTTGCTACATGTAGCACTCCATTAGCTTTGAAGCAATGCTATTAAATGGAGTTATGACTTTTACAATAATGCCTAGCAAGAAAAATTGTAGAAACATATAAAAATAGTGCCATAGTTGGAGCACAATTACCATGGACTCCTGAACTTTTACAAGTACAGTAACTATCTATAAATTAAAGAAAGCAAGAAGATTTTTAGTAAGATAAGTCAGGGATCTTTTTGGAGTGGGGGGGTTTGTACAAAGACTCGGCGTCAAACTGTGCTTGCTATTCCCAACTTTACTTTTAAGGACTCTGGCTTTAAAGCTGTAGTGCAAACAGAGCTGGAAGATCTCTCTCTTTAGCTTGTTTATTTCTCCTGTATATCTCTCACTTTTTGCTTGCCCTTCTGACATTAGAAGTTTTAGCAGTATCAATGGCCACCACATCAGTCACTGTCATGTGTTTTAGAGCATCTTGGTTTGTGATGAGAGAACCTCTCCTGCCATTGTTTATCAGCAGAAAATGAAACTGCGATTGAAAGGGGAATGTGACAAAGCCCAACAACCCGGGTGTTGCCATAGCAAAGGCAATGTTACATAAGCAGCCACTCTGGAAATAATTCATGCAGCCAAATTTTAAGCATAACGTGAGAATTCATTTCTAAATTAATGATCTTTTTGGGAGGGAGCTTTCCTAGATGAGGTGATCTCTCTTGCTACTGAAATTAATGTGCTGGTCGTGAAACTCTGCCCATTTACACCTTTATTTTGTTTGAACATATTGTTCTGTTTCTGAAACATCTGTTAGTTTAAATGTGGTCTCACAATATGTTTTCTCAAGTGTTTTTTTGCAACAGTTCAGCAAAGCTCTATATTCTGATCTTATTCAGGTTTATTTGCACGCTGCAGTATTAAACCCAGCAATTTACAAATACCTTTTCTGTTTAATGGGCGTCAAGAATTTTGCAAGGCAGCAATATAAACCAGATCACTTTTCATATGAGAGTTTTGAAATATATATACAGAAGTATTTTTAGAATTTTTGCAAGTAGTTGTCTTTTAGCACTCCAACAATAATAAAACAGGCAGCATTGTCTTCTAAAACCCAAATTGGCACATGGTCTAACCTTTCTGTCTTGTCCTCTGAAGTGTAGATAACTATTTAATCTCAGTAAAGTTATTGTAGCATTTGATTGTACTGTGTTTCTTAGAGTCAAGTGTATTTGTTACTGATTTACAGAGGAATAAGGAAAAGCTGTTTCCTGAGAAAAATTCTTCATATATAGGATTGCATTCAAAGGTATGCAACCAGGAGAAAGAGAAGCTCATTCTTCAGGCTCTTTGCTATGTAGATGCTGTGCTTTTTTTTTTTTTTCCCAAGAAGTTACCATTTCCTCATTTAATCATAGGATAAATATATTAATGATCACCTTTAGCAAGCATTTACCTTTGGCATGATAACTTAGCTTTAGATTTCTAGATCCAAATAAAACAAAGCTGTGCTACTATCACACTTATTGCTTAAATAATTTATTTTATGCAACTTTAAACCTTCAGTTTAGAAGCTGAATAGTTAAGAAGACAAATACTTTGGGATAAGAGTTCCCAAATACCTTAATAAAAAAAATCCAATTCTGGAAGGATTGTGTCGTGAAACTGTAAAATGACACATTTTATTTATTCATCTCTTCCAGCTTTTCAAATGCATCCACTTTTTTTAAAAAGGTGAAGTAGTGAGATGGAGATTAGTTGTATTTTTCAAGAAGAAAAATTTTGGGGGCCCAATATTAGACCCACGTTACAGTCAAAATGCAGAGGAGAGCAACTGCCACATGAAACTATTTGCAGTACTGTGCAGGGGGTTTAGTTTTTTCTTGTGGGACAGTTGGACCTAGAAGGACGTTTGCTCTTAAATTTATAATAGCTGACTATCCAAGAGCAAGCATCTGCTGCTCTTCATAATGCTCCTTTCCTGCTGTTGAAGGGCTGGGAGACACAAGTCCATTGGTCTGGTGCACCCAAGATCTGTAATGCTACATGAGCATCAACTCATACACGTTTCACCCTCACTGTATATGGGAGTTAGCAGATGTCTGGTAAATTAAATTAATTTTCCTTGAGTTTCCAAGTGCAAGCATTTATTTTATGCAAAGGGAATTCAGTATATCAAGTCATTTTAAAGCACTGGAGACTTGAAAATATAGCTCTTTTTGTTCTGCTTAGCTGGCAAATAATATTATCTCTGAGAAAATAGGTGAGTGTAATCTTGTAAGGTGCTTGCCATTTCCAGTTTATCCTTTAAGCAGAAATTTAGGGCACTTGGTACCTCAGATGAAGTGCCTAGAACAGTAATTTCAAAGTGTTTGGCCTTACATGATTAACATCTGCTACAGTACCATATGGTGGGAATTTCCAAGTAAACCATTAATTAATATAGGAGTGTACCAGAGAAACCGTAATTAAACTATATTCGTCTGAAGTGTATTATTTTAATATAGTGGGATGCAGAGTGCTGTACTTCTGTATTATACCTTTTCTGTTGTGTGAGGGAGAGGGCAAAAAGTTGGTGAGAATTAACTAAGCCTTGAAATGTTCAAGTAGCTTTTTTTAATAAATGTTTTAAGACTCACGTCAGCATCAAACATTCATTGACTTAAGTGGAACAGGGTCTTTGTTGGGTAATGCTGAATTTTTGATTGTGAGTGCCGTGGAGGGTCCTTTGCTAGGATTTCACTGGTGTCCACTGTGAGTGCTCAGTGGATGTCCAGCTGAGCTGCGTAAGCCTATAAGCCATTTTCACGTAACTTCTGATATCGCTGATGGAGCTATGCCTGTGCCCCTTGCTGTGCTACCACCGGTGAAACGAAATCTTCTAATGCAAGCTAGCAAAAATGGTCTGGAGGAGTGTTAGGATGGGAGCTAAGGGTGTGCATGAGCCGGGGTAATGCTGGGACATCCTCCTTGGCCCTCTTGTATCTGGAAAGATGAACATATCCATGGATAGTGCTGAGCAGCTGGCTAGGTCACCTCTAGGTCACCTCTTGCCTTCCACAGAGGATGATTTTTGGCTGTATGGAAGTTCATAATATTACTGGTTTTGATAAAGTGTAGAATTTAATTTTATTTTGACCACATCTACCAGTTGCCAATAGCTACAGCTATAAATGACCTATTTTAAAATAGATTCTTCTTCCCTGGCCTCCCTTCCTTTTCTCTTTCCCATCTCTCCTGATAATCTTCATGTTAGTAAGAAGGTGAAGAAAACCTTCCTCTGCATAATGAGGCCAGGTAAATATAGGTGGGACACACCAGTGTTTTCTGAGTAATTCACTGGGTGGCATTCTTTTCCCTGACTCAACAACAAAACTGTTTATGGGAATGACAAGAAACCTTTGTTTTTAGTGAGACGTGAACCTGAAATCTTGGCCAAGTGTGGTTGCTGAAGACTCACTGGCAGTCTTCATAATAGTGGGAAAATTAACTCTAGGGCCCCAATTAAATTCCACGTTGATAATTAATTAATTAATTTCTTCTTATCTTGTTCTGATTAAAATGTGACTGATGTGAAGGTGAAATATGCAAAAGGTACCTTGTTGAGTGTCCAGCACTTGTTGACTTCTGGCTGTCTTATTTCTTCTTGTTTCTTTATTGTTTCTTTATGGTCACAGAGGGAGCCACGTGCCCTTTGTCTCCATTTCTTTTCAGGGGTCAAGCATGGCTCTTTTTCGTAGACTTTGTTTTATTAGTGCTAATATGAAAAATAACGTGTTTTTATTTTTGTAGTCTGCTTCTACTTGTTTCTAAAATTTTCTGTAAGGGCACAATGAAGTGATCATTATTGGTTTCAGAGAGGTGTTTATTGCCCTTTTTGTAGATTGTGGTCTTCAAATATTTTCAAATATAACTGTGTGTTAGTTTAACCTAGAACGCAGAGGCTTATTGTTTCTTAAATTTGTGTTTTTAGTAGTCTTGAGTGTTGTGCCCCACAAGTCCTCTTGACCTGTGGTCAGTAATTTCACTGTTGGCTACTGGACTTCAAAATCAGTTGTAGCTTTCTTTATTTTAGCCATTAAATTATTGTATATTTTTAAACCATATGGATCTTAGCTGTTTAATGCGGTCTGTGGTTAAAAGCCTATTTCTGGAGCCCTGATAATTGACTCCAAGAGCACAGTGTAGTGTGAATAATTTGTCATGCTCTGCGTGTGGATTTGAGAGAGAATCAGCTTGGAAGCATAATCATTGCACATAAGAAATTTCCATATAAGTGTCAATCTGACCATTTGAAGGAAAGAGGAGAGTTTATCATTAAAATAAAAAAGTTAGATATATGACAGGACTGCCTGAGAGCAAGTAAACTCATCTTTTAAAAGGACTGGATATTTCATAGCCTTTGAGGGATTGTTTTAAACATCTGCTTGAAGCAAATTGCATTACTGGCATAGCATTTGAATGCCTTCATGAGTTATGATGAAGCTACCCTTAGCAACTATAGAAAGTAAAATGGTGCATATGCAATCATGAAATTTCTGTATTCCTAAGGTTAGCATGTTTCCTATGTGTTTTTTTGTATTTTTTTTTCTTTCCTTTTAAATAAAGGATTTGGTGCTCCTGGTAACTACCTTGGCTTGAATGAGACTGCTGAGGAGTCGTGGCAAAGCTAATGAAGGAGTGTTAGCCTCTTCCCGATGGAAATGTCAGTATTTGAAAATGGTCTTACCAGCTTGCCAACTCAAGGTCTTGGAAAAACAAAACACTTGGTGCAAGACAAAAAAAATCACTTTTCTATGAAAATATACCCGATGTACTATGTAGTATTTGTTAGATGAATAAAAGATGAAATTTGTGTGGAAGACTAAAGGTAATTTCTTTTCAGTTACTAAAAGTTTACAAAGTTAGTTTACAAGGAGCTCACTGATCCTTTGCTTGTTCTGTCATGGTAAATAAAATCCTTTTCTGTTACTTATTTGAACATCATCTAGTTTCTCTCTTCCATCCTAACTGTTGTTCCTCAGCTTACTATAAGCCACACTGAACTATTCAATTAGGAACTGGAGGTAACTAGTGCTAATGAGATATGAATGAGTAAACCTGAACAGACTGTACAATTAGTGACTGCCTCTGGTGATGTTATCAGATCATAGGGTTTTATCTGTCTTCCTGAGACAATGCTTTCCAAAGCAGGGTGTGATGGCGTGCTCTAAGTGGATACCTGGGCATCTGGATGCCAGGTATTGTGGAACAGGAGCTTGAGTTTGCAGGATACCATGTCCTGAAGGTTTTTTTGCCACTGCGAATCTGCATAAACTGCTATTTATGGGAATGAGTGCTGTCTGTGTCATAGAATAACTGAAAAGATAACTTTGATAACTTTGCTACATGATATGTTATTTCAAAAAAACAAAAATTAACCAAAAATTTGCCTTCTAGTTGAAAAGAAGGTAAAGCAGAATAAAAACTTTGCTGTTCATTCGCTTATAAACAAAAATAAAATTAAAATGCCTAAATTAATTTAATCTAGATAACATTCATTTATCAGTTGATAATATATTGCAAGCTATGATGAGAATGGTGACATTTTAGATCCAAAGAAAAAATCAACGCGCTCATAACTCTGCAGTCGCATATGTATGAAATTAATTTGACTAACAGGCAAAATTAAATAACACCTAGGAATTGTAGTGGTGTCTTGTCATTTCATTAGATTTCTTCACTTTGTAAGCGTTTGGTAATATGGTATACCTCTTACAAGGTAATTAACTTGTATTTATCCTAAGAATTAAAACTGTAAATCTTAAACCTGTACCCTTTCATTTAGTTCTATCAAATATTGGAAGGAGTTTTCTGTAGAATACTGTTTTGATAAATCTTACTGAATCAAAATTCACTTCAAGAAAGAATTAAAATGAGACTTCTGAAAGAGAAGATTGATGTGTGTCGGGATTTAGTTTCACTTAATGATAAAATTGTTTCTAAAATTATAAATCTATCTCATTTACTTTTCCTTTGATAGAATCTTTGAAAGTGTTATGGTAGTTCATGAAGTTGTGACTCAAAGTTTTTGAGTTCAAAGCATCTCAGTAATGTCAAATGTTATGAGTGTACTGCCCAGAAAGAAAATGGATTCCAGATTACAGTCATTTAAAAATAAGCAAATAGATAGAAATAACTTTTTAGTGGCATGATTAGGTGTTTAAATCTCAAAAGGTCATTTATTTTTGTTTACTGCTCACTAATTTAGGACTTTTGTATCACTGTGAAACAGCACTAAATGGCAAATCATAAATGGTTTAATGGTAAAATTCAGCCATCAGTGTTGAGAAAAATAAGTCCATGTAACTCCTCTAGAAGAACGTACCCTTCTGGTGTGTAATCAAGCACCGTAAAAACAATCGACTTGAATGAACTTTTGACGAGTTCTTAAATGTGTTTTCCTTTAAAGTTATTATCATATGACAGATGGGAAGTAAGCTAGCTAAGAGTTCAGAGAGGTCGGCTGCCTCATTTATTTTTTTTTTTATCCTTTTTTTCTCCCCCTTCCTTTAATGATTTTTTGTTGTGGTATGTGTGACTTTATTTAAGTTTGCTCTGTGCTCTGTAATCCACTTGTTTTGTTTAGTCAAATGAATGTTTTTTGGTTTGTTTTGAATTTTAGCTTTTGTCTTTAGCATTGAACGTGCATATTTAATTAGGATATGTTATTAAAGATTAGATTCTCACAGTGGGACATGTGCCAGTGCTTGAGATGAAGTCGTGCTTGTCAGGAGATAGTAAATAATAAGCTTAGTAAGGTTTAAAAGATGTGTCTTGCAAAACATTAGCCCCTATAACGAGTGCAAAGTGGCAACAGCACATAAATATCAATTGTTTTTCTCCAGTGGATCTATTTGAATATGAGTTTTCTTAATTTGAATTAAATTTTCTTTTGCCAGCTTAATGAAACAAGCAAGAAGGGATGTTTGTCTTTTGAGAAACCACAGTTTCCCATCCCAGAACAATGACTTGTTTTGAACTGAAGGGGAACAATCCAACATTCATACAGTATCTTGTAATCTTTGTTCTCAAAAGCACATTAAAAATAAGAAACTGCTGTCCAGCGGATCTCCGTTTAGCTGCAAGGGGGAGTCTTGGATTCACAGCTATGCTTTCGGGACTGTCTATATTTTGTTCTTAATTTTACCCAGAATCTTGAAATACTCCTGGGAAAAAGGGCTTGGAGCATAAGGTACCCTGTGCTCTTAAATACCCTGAGCATCCTGGCTGGTGTGTGTGTGCATGTGTATGTGAGTGCACATGAGGCTGGTGTGGCCAGCGTGGCATTGGCAAGAACAGGATTTGGAGACAAGGATGGGTCTGTCTCCATCCTAATTTGATCAGACAAAACTCTCTGCAATCATGTCCTGAAAGATTAAGGGTGACTTTTGATTATTGTAGTCTTAAATTCAGGCATGTAATTTCTGTCTTTAAGTGCATGAGTCTTTCCATGGGCCTAGGCAAAGTAACTGCTCTGCTAATCTGTGCAGTGGGATTTTCATCAATGTTTCTGATGTGCCCCTGGCCCCTGTGGGAGAAGGAGGAGCTGGTGTAGCCCTTGTACTGGGTGCATCTCTAGCCTGAAGCAAGGGAGGAAGCAGGAACAGTATGCTGGGATACAAACGTATGATGTAGAAAGCAGAGTAATTTAAGTGGAGAGGAGAAAAAAGGCATACTATGCATACACACATATTCTCAGTCACTTTTGTTTTATGTTAAATTCTTTTTTCAAGTTATACTTGTAACATTTTTGAAATTGCGTGTATAAAGTAAGTGCTTGACTCAAGAACCATGCGGTATGAAATGTAACCCTGGGACAGAGAAATTGCCTTTGCTAATGAGCAAATATTTCACTACAATTAATAGAAGGAAAGAAAAACAAAACCAAAGAAGCAATGAAGAAAATTTTCCGTATTTAGTAATACAGGGATGCTTACCAAGTAGCCAAAACCTGTAGTAGCTGGTACTGAAACTAAGTAGCTATTGTCCAAAGTAAGGACATATTGCTGTGGGTACCACACTGCTAGAGACGCTATTTTTGGCTAACACACAAAACTTTTGTATTCAGTACTGCAAGGCCTTGAAAATTCTGCATTTAATTTTGTAAGAAACTCTTCTCCTGCGTGTCTGAACAAAATTACAGAAAATAGTTCTTTATACCACTGAATTCTTTCCTACGTGCTGCTGGACCCTGTGTTTTGTTCTCTTTACTGGGGAGTTACCAGTATTTCAGCAGGAAGTGAAGAGGCTGCTTGTCACCTGCTGCTTCACAAGTCCTCCAGCTCTTCCTCATTACAGGGGAGGGAGAAGGTTAAATGCCTTGTGTCATCTCTGCTTTAAGTGCACTGAAGCATTTCTAACAGACTGGCTGCTTTTTTTAATGAAAGAAATTTGTCTTGTAACAGCTTTATATGCCCAGCTAATTAAAACCTCTCCATTATATTACTCTCCATATATCCTGTTTGGTAGGCAGAAATTGTTTACTCTTTGACAGATTCATTTCTTGTTGATGTTGGTTTTGTAGGACGCCTCTGTCTTGGACTTGTATAACTTCAAATAATAAGGCATTAAGACATTTTATGTATTGGAAAAGACAAAGATTTGTTAATCATTAATACAGAAAACATTTTCAGTCTTGCTTAGTATCATAAGATACAGTTTGTTCTGCGTGTGCAAATGCCTCAGCTTTATGGCAAGACTAAGTTGAGGGACATTTAGCGTGATACATGAATCTTGGAAATGTTTTTTAAATATATAAATTGTTACAACACATGGTATGCCTTTGCAAGCAACCTTTTAAAAAACTGTCAGGCAGAAAAAATGCCTTTTTTGTGAAGAGGCAGGATTGTCTTTACTTTCTTAGGCACTCTGTTGGTTGATACCCTTCAGATTATTTGAAGCCTTGTATGTTTTTCCAGTGGTCTCCTCATTGAAGCTCTTTGATTTCTTCCATATGAATCTGGGCATGCACAGGTGGGACTTGAGGACTGCCATGCCACGTGTCACTCCTGATTTGAGAGACCTGGAGGTTTGAGGAGCTTCACACAGCTGGTAAGCTGGATTGACTGTTGAGGTGGAGCCGCCTTCTAAACAAATCATGTGTACCCTGTTTTTCCTCATATCTTTCTCATGCCAAAAGCTGTGGAGTGGACTGAGGATTAACAACCCCATTAACTTTTGTCCAAGCTATCAAGCAGTCCCTTGACAAATTCTTCAGTGGTTGTGTTGGTGCAGATTCTGTAGCACATTAAAAAGGGAAAAAGTAATTATTAGGCTTTATGAGGTTTCTATTCAGTGTATTGTTGCTGAGCCTGTTGACCAAAAAAGTTGGATTCTTTTTGCACATACGGGAGTCTTAAAAATGAGGACTAACCAACCCCACCGCCCCAAAAGGAAGGGATTGAATGGAGCTTGAGCAGGCACCTTTCTTCATCCCTAAGTAAAGGGTCATACACCAAGGACATTATAGCCTGAATGGCATGATGGAAAAGGTTAAGGAAATTATTGCATAGGTTATTTGGAGGGAGAGATCTGATAACCAAATGATAATTGTGCACACTTCTGGCTGAGCAGTAGAAGCCATCATAATTTGCCATCTGGTTTGCCATTATTCTGACCGAGTGTAGGAGGGGAGAGAGTGTTTGTAATTCATAATGTGATATTTTGGGAGAGGGTTGGTGCTGGAAACCAACCGGATGGGTGCCTCTTGTCTTAGGCTCTGTAAAATGTAGGCCCTGTATAACCTAGTTTGTCATATGTGAAAAGAGAGAGGCAATGTATGAATAGAATGAGAAAGAACAGTAGTGCAAGTTTTTTGTTTTATATAGATTATCTGATTTTGAGCAATAGAAAACCCTTTGGTGTGAAATTCCTGCCTGCTATAAACTACAGGTCTGCTTTGATCTTACTCAGTGCTTATCACTGTTACAGTGGTAAGCGAGACACTATAAAACAAATTTGTGCTGATGAAAAATAAACAAAACCAGTATCAAAACCTATTTCAGAAACTCCTTGAAGATGTATGAGAAATATCAGTGTTTTGACAAAAATACTGATATATGGCATTACTGTGGATGTGAGCTGGATCTGCATCCTATTTGTTATAAGGTTGGGAGGGGCTTCAGTACATGTTGCTCAGTAAATTACCAATTATGAGCCAGGTCATAATAGGACTTTAAAGATTTTTGAAAGTGCTCTACAGATAAGTTTAACAGATTATTTGGTGAGTCTCTGTAGTATGTTTGTGTGTTAAAATGAGCTCAAAATATTAGTTGGGGTCTTCAAGAATACTCATTAATGAAACCACAGTAAATGTTGACGTTATTGTAAGCTCTAGCTTTTATTTAAGCCAGTATTTGTGATGACATTTAAAGGAATGTTTTCAAGGGTATTTGTGGACTTTCTCATGGAAACTTTGAAATTACATCATTTTACAGTTTGAGACTAAGCCTTTTGTGGTTTTGAGTTAGTGTAAGAGAATTGACTATATTAAAATATCAAGAGTGGAAGGAAAAGAAGCCAACCCATGCTAATGTAAAAGTTATAGAAACCCAAAGTAGCTAATGTAAAGTGTCTTGAATAAGCGATGCATCATTTTTCTTTTTTAATTTCATAATGACAACATGTTATGAAAAATGTTTATGGCATTTGCCATACACCAAGGCAGATCATAGAATGGTTTGGATTGGAAGGGACCTTAAAGATCACCCAGTTCCAACCCCACTGCCATGGGCAGGGACACCTCCCACCAGACCAGGTTGCTCCAAGCCCCATCCAACCTGGCCTTGAACACTGCCAAGGAGGGGGCAGCCACAGCTTCTCTGGGCAACCTGTGCCAGTGTCTCACCACCCTCACAGGAAAGAATTTCCTCCTAACATCCAATCTAAATCTACCCTCCTTCAGTTTAAAACTGTTATCCCTCATCCTGTGCCTACATGCCCTTGTAAAAAGTTCCTCTCCAGCTTTCACAGGGAAGAGCAGGTGGAGAAGGTTTATTCTTTTGGTAGAGGGGCTAAAAGAAGGTCTTCCTTGGCTCACTTTGGCCCACAGACGTGCAGTTATTGCTGTGGGTGCCGAGCTCCTGATGTGCAAACACAGTCATGATATGTGTAGTGGGGTCACTGCAGGCAGCGGCTCTGCGGCCATGCTGGGACAGTGCTGGTGCTGAGCCACCAGTGGGCAGGACAAAGCATCTCTTGGAACAGGTTGTCCAAGCTGTGGCTGCCCCTTCCCTGAAAGTGTTCAAGGCCAGGTTGTATGGGGCTTTGAGCAACCTGGTCTGATGGGAGGTGTCCCTGCCCATGGCAGGGGGGGTGGAACTGGATGATTAAGGTCCCTTTCAACCCAAACCATCCTGTGATTCTATAGCCCTGTGCTGATGGGGGAGGCATCTCCTACCATAGCCCTGTGCCTCCCTGCAGCATCCATGGATTATTAATGTGCTCATGGGGGATGAAATTACCTGACATATGAGACAGGCTTGTGTCCAAGGAAAGCATACAATAAACTCTCACGGTTAACAAAGGAACCTCTTTCAGGTTGGTTAATCTGTAGAAGGCAAGGGTTTTTTAATATTGTGATTGTAATTAGAACTAGGCTTCTGAAACTGATGGCTGCCCTTGTACAAAAGCGTGGACTGTGTGGAGCAGGGAGAAATGAGAAAGCCTTCTCAGTAGATAGATGTGAGCTGAAACACCTGGGAAGTCTCCTAAGGAAATCCTTTGAAGAGTAATTCTGTGTAACAAGCGCTTAAACTACCAGGTCTGCAATGTCCTGTTTATAACTCAATTAAAACAAAAAAATCAAGTTTATTCATCTCTCTGCAGTGTAGCAAGAAGCTTTGTAACAATTGACATTTTTGTCATGTTTTAAACACTCATTAGCACTTCATGTCCTTTAAGAACTAATCTGAAATGTTTAATCACCACATCTTTTCTTGTTAGCAGTAGTCACTAATGCAATGCTTTTTTAAAAAAGATTAAGTGAAAAATTTGAACTTTAACCACTTTACTTTGGATGCAGCAATTTCAAGCGTTGAGAATTATTAGGCAAACTGCATCTTCTTCTTCCTGAAATAATGTTTTAAAATCTTAAAATAGTAATAAAATAATTCTAAATGTCATGCGGAAGCCTTGAAGATTCTCTTTCCCTGCCTCTAAATGTTTGGACATTTTTAGTGTTTGTTGCAAAGATGAATACTTTTACTCATGATTGAAACAAATGATTTCTCATCTTCTAGAGGTCTGCTATTTAATGAAATATTATAAGTGTGATACAACATTGATTCTGTAACAGTGGCACATTCACTGAATTGCATTTTTCTTCCCTGATACTAGTTAGCTATTTAAAAATCTGTTTGGAATAGTCTTCTGACTAACTTTAAAAAGGAGCTCTGTCAATTATAAATTAAAGGAAAATGTAGAAGTCTCATAAAACCTCAAAATACTGAAGCACGGTCTTTTACCGCATTTTCAAAAGGTTCCAAATAACAGTAAAATAAAACTGCTAATTCTTCGGGGTTCTGTAGTTGTAGGAACTTTTTCTTAAATCAAAGTCTATTCCTCTGTGCAAAATCGGCATTTAATCAAAATTATTTTCATATAACTGTTTATATTCTAAAAAACAAAGAATGTGTGAAATGTTAAAAGCAAGTACTTATTTATAATAGTATATTCCAGGGAACTCTTAAAGGAATGTCATGGAAAATATCAGTGAAAGCTGGCCAATCAACCCTTATCCTTCTCTTCGCTGTTCTAAATGGCCATGACCTGCCCCAAGCTGTGGCAGGAGAAGTCTTCACAATGAATTTATGCTGTGAGGTTTTCTGCCAGCTTTGCGGCTCGTGAGCATGTAGGCAGCTTGGTACTGGTGGTGGTGCCCCAGCGGTACGTGGCAAAGCAGCACATGGCATCACATCCAATGGGGAGGGGAGGAGGTAGTCTGAAATGCTGACCGAAAGCCAGAAGATGGGGGCTGTGGCTTCTTGCAGCTTCTCCCCCGGCCTTGTGGGGAAGGGGTGGTTGGCCATCCGTCTGTCTGCTCAGGGAAGGTCTGAGCAGAGGTCATATGGGTTTTGGGTAGAGATAGGGGATGGTCGCACAAAAGTCTTCCCCAGCTGGAACAGACATAGTGACGGACCCAAAGTACTTGGCGCCCCAAGGCAGTGGTGTGGAGGAATAGCAGTGGATTTGTACATGGGAATTAGGGATGAGACAGAGGTGACTCCTGGGGTTTATTGGTGGCTGTTTTTCCCGCTTGCACTGGTGAGTTGGGACTGGACTGAGATACACCTCATTCTCCTCACCTCAGCCACTCATAGAGAAAGACAGTGGACCTCAGGTGCAGTCTGGGCTGCTGCAGTCAGAGGTCTTGGGAAGAACTGAGGTGTAAGAAAACACTTTTGTTTCCTATAAATGCTGAATGGTAAAGTTTTCTTTCAGAAGTAACTCTGAAAACCTGACCAAGGAAAACAATACCTTGTTATGTTTTTCCTGTGTGCCAGTGGGGTAAATTTTCCTATTGGCATTTAGATGATGCTGAGTGATGAGGATTGGGTTTGCAGAAGAAAATCATCTCCTTCTCTCTGGAGCTTAGCTTCTTTCATATAGCAATGGAAAAAAAGATCTATGCAGGCCTGGCTGAAGTGTAACCTTGGTGGTAAGCAGTGGGGAAGGTGAAATTGAAGAGTAAGATGCAAACAGAAAGTGCTCAGTTATTACTAGAACTAAATATATTTTTGTGGGCTTTACAATACAAAAAATATTTATTTAAAACATGGAAGAAGGATTGTATATACTTCACAGCTTGTAGAATACTAAAAATACATTTATCCATCTCAGAAACTGTCAGATGTTACAAGCATCTCACAAGGAGACATCTGAGACCTTGCTTCTTGAGATTTCAGTGCAGGGTTTGAGCTGGAGAGCTTCTTTCTGTGGGCAGTGTATAGGTTTTGAGGTTCTATGCAAAGGTGAAATTTAATTACCAGCTATTGTATCTTCAAAACACTTGCTGATTTGTTGTGTTGGGTTTTTTTTCTAATACATAACATGGAAAAGTCTTGATGACTAAATTCAGAAAACATGGGAATTGATTTCTTTTGCCAGTATTAAAGCATTTCTGGATATAAACCAAAAAATGCAGGAATATGTCAATAGGCCTTATGCTTCTATAAAACTATTATATTTAATTTTGGAACATATGCTATATATTGACACTGGCTAATAATGCGTGTTTAATGGGAAAGCTTTTTTAAAATATCTCCAGATGCTGATGCTTTTGAGATTTTCACAGTATTCTAAGGTAATGACATTAATTTCTGAGACTGTAAGGGGCATACTTAGGTCTGATGTTTATACCTTCCATAATATCATTTAAATTACCTAGTCTCTGCCTGCTAACCGCTAAAAGACATGAGTAACTTCACAACTTTCTATTAGAACTAAAGCTTCATCACCTAACAAGATACGCAAGCTCACACTTACATAAAGCACTAGAGTGATCTACTCTAGTTTTGGTAGTATTCACATGCTTGAAGTTAAAAGCGTGGGTGGTCTCAGAAACGAGGCCCATATTTGAAAACTACAGTGTAGCTCAGAAACCTTACTCTGGGGATTTTGTGATTCTGACGTTTTTATTTCTGCAGTGTTAATATTGCGTTCGTGCTGGCATCTAGCATTCAGTTTGCATGTGGTTAGTCCTTAGTTATTTTATTGAGGGTGGCATGTTTTTGAGTTGCCAATAGCTGTGAAAATAACATAATAATGAATAGTCCTGCAAAAGTACTTGTGTACTGACACTGTTCCTCTGTGTTATCTAGGATAAAAAGTTTACTTCCTGGGAAGCTGAAAAAAGCAGTCATTGTTTTTTATGTCTGTACCAGCAGGAACTTTTTCTAGTTGTTCTCATCCAAGGCATTTTTAAAACATTACTTTCTTATTGCTTTTTTTAAATTGCTTTTAATCGATTTAAATAATTTAGACATTTGTGGGACATCTTGTTCATCAAGATGGGAAAAGGCTTTCTTGAGACAATTTAGAAAGCACTGTTGCTACCAACTCTCTTAGATATAAATTTAAATTTGATAATTTACTTAGTAAAATTCTTTCGAAACTCAAAAATGTTAGGATCTAATGGTTTAAGTTGGGCTGTGAAAGCCTGTAGTCCTCTGTGTCCAAATTAGCCTTTCCCATCCAGAAAGGAGGGGAGAGACATTTTGGGATGGAGTTCAATAACATCAGGCCAAACATTGAAAGATTGTTTGCACAGCTGTGTCTAAGCAGTGACCAAACTGTTAAACAACCTAGCAAGGGGAAAATGAATAGAAACTCCTGTTGGTTGGGGGACTGAGTTTCCTGGACAGTGCTCAGGACATTATGAAGTCATTGCACATGCTGGGTCGAGGCTTTTACCCATATTCTCCTCTTACACTTGGGAGTAATTCATGCTTTGCTTTTTAATAATATAATTGGCTTAAAGCATCTAAACAAAATTCTGTATTGACGAATGATGCACTGTAGTGTATTTACCTATAACTTCAATTAGGGAACCTTTCCCTGCCAGTGAACTGATTCACTGATGTGAGAGGAGACAGTGCCTGTATATCTGTCTTGCTTCCTTGCAAATTGTAGATTATGAAACTGGACGACTGAGCAGTAATTTAATCAGTGGCATCAGAAGAGCATTAAGCTCCATTAAATGTTGGGTCACCATCAATGTCAGATGAGTATTAAATTATGGCCTGCAACTTAGCAATCCTCATCCAAAAGACAGTGCTTAGGTTCTTGGCAAGCATAGAACAGTTGATTATGGAACAGATGCTTCAGAGCTTGACATATGACTGGAGTGTCAAGTTGTGTCAGAGAAGATGGGCCCAACACTAATGTGGTGCTCAGACTTTGTGAGACACATGTTAACGAATCACTCTCCACCTGGACGATGTGGGTGTTTCATTAATAGGATCTCCTGTGGAATGCTTGGATGTCAAAGCACTGCTCTGTCTGCCAAAGACTGGCTTATAATGTGAATAAGTAATAGTAAAATTCTCTCTGCAAGTGGTGGAGATGCAGTTGTCCTGTTCAGGAGGGAGGATTCCTGCAGACTGCTCAGAGTTTGAATTTTTACATAGAAGAAACATCATTTTCTTCCTTGTTCTGGTGCAGCATAATATTGCCAGGCAGATATTTGGAGAATGACATTAATACCTCTAGTCACAGATTTTCCAAGTAGCAGTAGTAAGGTGAAACTAGTAACACTCTTTCTGGGTGGCTTCACTGATGTTAGCAGCAGCAGCTCTCATGCAGCAGCTAAATCGTCGAGGCTCTTGTCAGTCTGCTGTACAGCTCCTGCCACTTAGGAAAATTGTGTGCTGCAGGAGATGCTGACCTTGGAGCTATGCAGGGAGAGAGAGGAGGAGGAAAAATGGATGCTAGAGTAAACTGGCTTTCCCATTCCCGTTTAGGTGAAAAGAAAATAGGAGGAAATAAAGAAGAGAGGGAATGTGTTGGGCCGGTAGAGTAACAGATGTGCTGATGAAAATTTTTGCTGTTGGTGGTGCTGGGAAAGGAATAAATGAGAGTGACATTGATATAGGTAAAGCTTATCTGGTCTTTATGCAGCCTCTAGCTTGGTGGTAAGAGGGATTCTCTAAGTGGGAATCCTAACGAGATTTCCCTGTCCATCTGCTAGAAAATGGTGGTTAGGGTTCTTCCTGCAATCTTGCTCATGGTTAAGTTTATCTTGTCTGTAAGCCCAAGTTAGTCTCATAGTCTTACTGGCACAGTGTCATGGCAGGGTATTTTATGCCACGTTACAGGTTTTCATTTATTAGGAATTGCATTACTGGTGCTCAGAAGTTGTCAGCTAAATTTTTGCTGCTGTGCAAAATTTTTGCTGCTGTACTTGTGTTCTGTGGGAGCGGGCTACAGAGGGGAATTCTGCACTTTCAGCTGAAGGAGCCTAGGACAGCTGTGCAGAAGGCAATGGTCTTATGGGGAGAGTCCTATTGCCTGACTGAGGCACTGGGCAGTGCTGCGAAACCACTCCAGTTGAGGGAGCTGCCTTTTGCCCAGAATGTTTACAGAATTTTCACCTTAAAATTTGGTGTCAATTTCCTTGTTAAAAAGTACTGTCCTAGAAATCTGCATGTCCTGTATTGTTATACTATTATTAAAAAAAAATAGCAACAACTTACTGGCATTTTTATCTTAAGCTATTAATATTAAAGCTTCAGATTTTTATTCTATTTTCCACTTTTCTCCCTGTTACAGTTATGAAACTGACCCTTATGCAGAGAACCAGCTCCAAAGGGACCTTTAGCAGAGCAGAACCTGTCACAAGAGGGGGAATTGCACCTTATCTTTATAGGCATTAAAATTGTCATTCCCTATCTACCAGTGCTTAACTTCATGAATGCTGTATTGTTAAAAACCCTGTTATTACTGAAATAGTTCAAGTTATCGAAGAGATTCTAAAAGAACTGAAGAGTGTTAAGGTATTACTGTTTCTTAACGGGAAACTGAAGTAATACGTAAGCACTAGGATGCATATGATACAGTGCAAAATCAGAATACAGCTGATAAATACATGTTTAACAGAGAGATTGCCATTTGGAAATGATGCATTTGATACCTTAGGACAGGTACTTGAAATAAATATGTCCTCTGTCTTTAAAGAAAACCCACCCTTTAAGTCTCATTCAGGTTCAGAAAGTTTATTTTTAAGGAGACCAAAGGAGTCTGTGGCAGGTAACAGGGACAGTCTTTTCCTTCAGTCTTTAGTTACAAGGAGGAAGGTGTGCAAAGTCAGTCAGAATTACTATGACCAACCTGCTATGAATGAATTCAGCTTTTACAATGACTTGAAATGGCACCTAACCTTATGTTTCAGGTACACTTTTAAGAATAAATATGGAATAAGGATTCTCTCATACAGTAAGAAAACTAATACATATATCAAGTCCTGTTAAATTCTGCAGAGTGAAAATTCAAATTTGGGTTTTTTCCCATCGTTTGATTTGGTCTGGATGAGGTGTTAATGGAAATACTTAGTACTGTTATACTGATACCACGCCCTCTCCATTACTTTTCAACATAAAGTAAGCAGTGTTTCAATGGGCAGGAGTTGCAGAGCAAGACCAAGAAGTGTAGTACAGTTCGCTATATATAGCTAACACAGGAAGTGTTTAAACAGCATTTACCTTCTGCTGATGTCTTGTACAAATGGGCAGGAATATCCATAATTGGGACACTATCCCACACTGACTGATAGAAGATGCGCACCGCTAAACACTTGTGTCTCCCCGTAGATAGTTCTCAATGTTGCCTGCAACAGTGGCAAAGAGTGGGTATTTCAGGTTTTCCTTTGGATTTCCCAGCATTAGACCTCTGAACTGGTTAAGTAAATGTGTGTGTATGTGTGCATTATAAAATGTTAGTACTGGTAAACTGCAGCATTTTACACAAATGTATGGTGTGTAATACTACTATTTAATGAAGTACCTCATCCTCTCTTTGGGAAAGAGCTTCCAGGACTGATTTCATACCATTAATTTAGTTAACAGTTAACAGTTAAAAACAAATTGTTATTAATTTTGTGTGACACATGCACACATTACTTTCCATGTGAATGTTCATTTTAGTTTCCTGGGGATCTAACATTGACAAGACTTAAAAGAGACTAATATGTAGCTGCAGATTAATTCAGTCTTTGAAGGGTCTAATTCTTAGTTACTGCTTTTTGCTCATATGGGTAAATTGTATGAGCAAGTGATTATGCAAAATGGGAAACTAGCTAAATTGTAACTTAAGTTGTCGCTTCAACGTTTTTTGTTTTTTAATATTTTTATGGATTTATAACTTATGCAAAGCTGACAACATTATTTTAAAAAGTATATTATCAAAGAAAATAATAAACAAATGTATTTTGCCATGATCCAGTTGTGTGGGTTGCACTCCCACTTTACAGGTTTATGGTTCATATTGTAGATTTTACATTAGGGAATGTGTTCTTCTCTTCCAGTGAGTGAGAGAGTGGGGAAAAGCAGGCATATAAAGTTGTCCTTGCATGTACTTTTATGTAAAGCTCTCTACTTTGAATATAGTTTGAAGCAGATTGTCTTAGCCAAGAAGCTTAAAACTGAAATGTTTTCAACTTCTTAACATACACTGGATGTGTGCATGTCAGAATGTAATAAAGCTGTACTTGCAGGACTGTTCGTAAAGTTATTTCAACATACTCTGTTCAGTTATGATGATGTCATTAGGGTTCTGGCTTAATTCTGAAATCCTTCCTGGGAGAAGGCAGATAGAGAATGATAGTGAATGCTGAGTGATTTTGCTGGTATTAGAAGGGAAATCAAATGTAGACAAAGGAAGAATAATTTGGGGCATGGATGGAATTCATAATATAAGCACTCCCAGTCAAGCCTTGTATCTTGTCCACTATTGCTCCAGAGAGAGGTTCGGTGTGGGCATAGCAAAGCCATGGAATTACTCGTGTTTCAAAATGAATTGCATTGCTTTTAACCATGCTGCTGAGCTGCATGAAATCCACAGACCCGTTGTGATGGCATCACCAAATAAATCTTGAAGCCTTATCTGAGCCATTAACAGATTTCTCCAATGGTAGGAGACGGTGTGAAGCACTGAGGTAAAGGAAAGCTTTAGCAATTGTGGTATTATTTCGTCGGGGACACGATGTTCCTGCTTGCTCTGAAAGGATGCCTTCTGACATAATAAATTCTTGGCAGAAAAGCTGGTTTTCGTGGTGAAGAACTATAATAAAGTCTGGCAGAGCTTATTTGACTATTTTGCGTAATAGCATATATTAGCCCATATGAGGGAGGGAGAAGAGGAGGGCCCTTCTTGTGACAACAACAGTGTGTTTAATGTGGCTGCTCCAGAGCGTGCTGTAAAAATGCAAACACGGGAGGGCATTTGAAAGAACAACCAGTACTTATTTACTTACTTGGTTAATGTCAAGGGTGTGCTTGGCTTACATAAACATCTTCTGACTGTCTTACATATTATACTTGTTTTTTCCCTTTAATACATGATTCATTTATATTTTTCAGAGGGGTGGGATAGTTTGAGACATCGTATATGAAGTGGTGAATATTAGAAGTATGGCTTTTCCTTTCTTCAAGACACTCCTACACATATCAAAGTATTTGACCAGTGATTTTAAGTTACAGATGTTTCTTTGTCATGTGGAGGGGGATGTACAGTTTTTTCTGCCCACAACCCTAAAACCGTCCCAAATCTCACACTGTGCTGAATTGTGTGAGCTTCTGCTTAAGAGAGCTCCAAGCCTGGGAATTGCATGGGCGTTGCGAGAAGGAAGAATGAACGGGAGGGAGTTCACTCAGAGTTTGAAGAAACTTTCCCTCCTGCCTGCTGTAGGCTTTTGGACACTTGATGGCTTTGCACTTCCTATAGTCATGTGCTAGCATGAAGCACAGCTGCAAATAATCATGGGAGACCATGAAAAGCTGTGGAAAATGGAGACTTTTGTATCTTAAGTCCTGGGGGGAGTGTTTCAGCTTTATAGCCCCTTCTAAACTGTTGAAGAAGCCAATATCACTCCTATTTAGACAAGCCTCCCATCCTTAGGGGATATGGTGGTTGCATTTCAATGCTTACAGTCATATTTGGGAATTTGGTAGCTTGTCATTGCTGCATGGTGCAAAAGTGTTTGGAGGGCAGGTGCTGTGCGATTGTGGTCAGAGATGTGCAGCCGTGGCCCCAGGGCTGGGACAGATGGACTGCTGGTTTGCCTCAGGCACACTGTGACCTCACTAGCTCTTTCCAGCTTTGGCACTGTTATGTTGATACTGTGCTTATGGAATCATAGAATCATTCTGGTTGGAAAAGACCTTTAAGACCATCAAGTCCAACCATTAACCCAGCACTGCCAAGTCCACCACTAAACCATGTCCCTGAGCACCACATCTACACGTCTTTTGGATACCTTCAGGGATGATGACTCCACCATTTCCCTGGGCAGCCTGCTCCAGTGCTTGACAACCCTTTTGGTGAATAAATTTTTCATAATATCCAGTCTAAAACCTAAACCTGCTGGTACTCACTTCAGCGTATTTTAATATCATTAGTGCTCACTGCTTGTTTGAGACACGTTGAGGAAGTAATAAAGCCACATGCTGTTGTGCGATGGGCAGTTGCTCTCTCTGTGTAAACCAGTGGTGTAGTCTTTTTGTTTGCAGGCACCAGAATATGTTTGTTGATAACCTGAGTTTTAATCTTGTTTGTTTGGTGATAAGCTGTGTTTTAATCTTGTAAAGTTGCCTTGTGCTAATAAAAAGATAAACCTCTAGAAACTCTAAAGTCAGGACACTGCTGAGAAAAACTTTTAGTTATGCTTGTTCATGAATTGCTTTATATCTTGGGGAGAACCAATTGGTAATAAACTTACTCCTTATAGTCTGATGTATGATAGCAAGTTCTTAGAAAATTTCTACAGTGGTAGTGATGCAGTCAGATGTTGTACAAGGAATTATTTTAGAGGAGAAAAATGGTAGTGTTTGAAATGTAAAAAAATTATTCATTGAAACACAAGTGAAACAGTTGTTAATTAATGGTATTTAGAACCCTAATTTTATAATGTTGATCGAAAACTGCTTATGTGCTAAGATAGTTGCAATGTATTCTGGTTTATTATTCTGTGATAATTGGAGCAGAAATGTAGTACTTTGAGGAAGAAGCTAAACATTGATTGGACCTAAGAAGACTTTCTTTTCCTGAGGTGCCCTGCAAACTGGAGCACATGTGAAAAATGAAAAGGAGAGCATGCAAACTGCAAAGTGAAACAGAGTAGAAATAAAAGTAACTGTTCAGGGATCTGCCTTCATTAGCTAGCCAGCTTGAATTTCTTGGGGAAAGAGAAGTCTATCAAGTGTCTTGGGTCAAGGCCATGTCTCTTTGTACATTACTTTGTAGAGATTCTAGCAGCATGGGGCCCTGAATAAGACTAGACTGGGTGGATCCCTGTGTATCATAAAACTATGTTATTACATGTAAAGTGACAATGCCGCTTTCTCTTCTTGCTTTCTGCAAAGCTTTGATGGCACATTCCATGTCCTCAAAGCTGCTTCAGAGATCATGAGGGCATGGATTTAAGTAGGAAAATAATTGAGACAATAATGGGGTTTCCTCTTTGAGATTTTAGGGCAGTATTTCCTTTATAGTTTTATAGTATTTATAGTCTTATAATTTTGATAATGTTTGGACAACTTATTGGAGAACTTCTGATTTTGCTATAATATGATATTTAAACAAACATTCCTCCCGCACTTCCCTCATTAGTCTGTTTGGTCTTTGTTCAAAATACAAGTAGGATTCTTTGAGGGTGGGGAATAAAAGAAAAATAAAAGCAAAAATTCATTACAGTTCAGATATTTCCAGTTTATCTCTAGGTGCTTTCCAAAGTGTGTTGAACTTCTAACCCTGGGCTTGAAATCTGTCATTTTATACACTGAATTATGAGAGTGAATGCACACTTTCTTATCCCACCCCTATTGTAGCTGCCCTAGGCCCCTGCAATTGGGTGTAGTAGAGTTTATCAGAAGTAAACTTCTGCATTCCTTAGTTTAGCTTAATTTGAGGGATTCCTGTTATTTAATGCTGCTGTGGATTGTTTGGCAAGCTCCTCTTCCTTCCACTAGCAAAGAGATTTCTGCAGCCATTATCAGCCACACTAACTTTTCAGCACACTTCAGCATTTCTCTTGTGCAAAGGCCACAGCTGTAGTTGAACAATGTGGTTGTTGTAATCCAATAATAAGTCCTAAATATAACAATAATTATAACCTCTTACATTGAGAACAATGTTGATAATCAGGGATACTAATCCTTGAATTTCATAGAAACGGAGCTAGATACTGGTTGTTGCGATGTTATCCATGTTTTAAGATTTGAAATACTTTGCAAAACTTGTATGTGCTTGTGTAAAGAATTGGCTTTGCTATACAGATGAACATAATGGAAACAAAAAGCACCCAGAGAAATATAAATTATTTATATTTATCAGCAGCTAAACAGAACACTTTGGATATTCTTCTTGTAATTAACAAGTCTAACTTGCCATAATAAGCCCTGATTATAAGTAGTCTAACAACAAGGACTGATTTTTATTGAAAGTATGTCCTATTGACACTACACCCAGTTTGGTCTAGTGTATCTTTAAATCATGCTTGTAGTTACTCTACTTGTATGCGTTCTGTGTCCTTTTTCATTTTCTTTTTTCAAGAAAACCCTTTTAAAGTTGGTCAATGTGAAATTCTTGGTAAAGTATAGCTGTTGTTGAGCCAAGTATGATCCACTCAGTCCCGATGTGTCTGTAATTTTCTGATGAGTGAAATTGCCCTTTATTGCCAACGTGGTCATATAGTTAATACATCCAGGTCTTGTAAGAGTCCGTGATCATGAAAAGAGTGTATCTGTAGGCACAGAAACAGTAGACACTTCAGAGTTATATTTGTAGTGACCCAGGACAGTACTTCTTTTACCTCAAACTTTTGTTTCAACCCACTGCTGTCACAGATACACCCCTTGACTCCCAAGTTCTTATGTGGCATAATGTGCCATCTCATTCACCAGTGGCTTTTTCTTTGACCAACCACAGGCCTTTCTCCTGGCAAAGACCTTAAAAAGAACAGAGCAACATGCAACATCTAAAAAATACTTCTATTCCTTATTTTGTGCATCTCTTCAGGAGCACGATATGATGCTCATTTTTCACCTCACTGCTCTACACAGTACCTCTGGTCTAGTAGCTAACATCTCAGTATTTATATTAATTATCTTCAGGAGATGCTGAGTTCAGATTACATTGCTACTTCTCATGTTTGCATCTTCTGCCTTTTGAGTTCTTCGTTCTACAAGCTTAATGTGTGTTCCTGGATGTAGTCTTACATAGCCAGTGGATATAAAGTGCTTTTTTTTGATGTATTGTGTTTCTCTTTCATTGTCTAAAAATGTAGCTTTTAGTTAACAGTACCTTTCAGCTAATGTTTTGACTATGAACAATTAAAGATTCCTAGAAAACCACACATCTACCCTAAACTGCACATGGAAAGATGTAATCTTACACTATATTCTATGAATAAGCATGTTATATTTGAAAGGATAAATGTTTGGACCTTCTCAGTCATTTTTAAAGTTTGGTTTTATTACTTTTGGAATTTTTTTTGACTCTTATATAGGTATTTACAGAGAGAGAGGGAGAAGGAGTGTGAGAGAGAGAGAATAATATCTGTAATAATTCTATAGAATGAAGGACGAATATGTTTTGCAGTTAGAGGGCTTTTGCCTGAAATTGCAGATAACCAGTGCACATAGCGATTGTCCTGCTCTTGCAAATATTGGTGTAATCCAGGCATTTGGCAAGTTTTTTTTTCATTAATCTTATACCTGTTCATAAATCCAAAGCCTACAATTATTTTTTTTTCTCTCCAGTTTCAAGTATATTGTAATTTTTTGCAATCCAGAATGAAAGCTACTTCTGGTATTTCTTTTGCTTTCCTACCTGCAGTGCTCCTCTGGGATAGGGCATTGCTTTTTTGAGGCTGTCCTGTCCACAGTAGGTATTTGCCATCTACTGTACTTAAAACATTCTGTTCTTTGCTCTGTCTTTTGGCACTGATAGCTGTGACATCTGCTTGTCACATATGAAGCCCAGGAGGTGCCGAAGACCCCAAAGCAGAGAACATCCCTTACATGAGCATCCGTTATGTGAGCAGAGGAGAATTATCTTTGCCTCTCAGGTGGGGAAGCAGCTGGCTTGGCTTGTGCCTGGTTTCTGTGGTGACATTCAGACTGAGGGGACATGGAGAGTTTCCAAATGTCCCTCTCCCACGAACAGATTGTGGGGAAACCTGGCCTTTCCTGGTCTCCCCTCTCATGCTTTGGTTCTTCTAGGGAGGGAATGTGAGTGCGTAGCCCAAATAGGAGCTGCTGTGGTGGGGAGAATTGCCTGCTCTGGGCTGCCTGCAGCACCTTTGCGCAGGAGCAGCTCTCTGGTTGAGGTGGAAGAGAGGGAGAAATTTCCTGGTTGGTTGTCTTGCTCTTTGACATAAACAAAGCTTGTATTTTTGAATTATTAAAGTGAAAAGGGTAGTAGTCTACCAGCTTGGGATTAATAAAGCCTAGGTGCAAATGTATAAGACATAGCACAATGTTTTAATTTATCAGGAACTCAGTTGAACATTTAAGTTTGAAACATATGTACACACATGTGAAGTTTCAAAGGTGGTCAGTCCTTAAGAATAGCTGACTTAAATTTAATGCATATTTAATGGTGAGCAGGGAGAAAACAACTGTAATTTTTATTTTTTTTTTTTTAACCAACATTTAATGTTTTAGTGGTCCCTTTCATCATGTTAGTTTAGGTAAAAATGTTGCAAATAATAGTTTACAGACCGAAAAGATGTTAGATAGTGCTACATAAATGCCAGGGTATATTAAACTCTAGTTTAAATTTTTTTTTAGTTCTTTGTTAAATTCTGTGCTACAGTCCATTGCCTGGATTTGTATTTGTTAAGGTATAAAACTAATGGAGTACAGTTATGGCATACTCCTTCTGTTCAAATTGAAAGATGGATTTGTTTGCCTTATATTTAAAGAAAAAGAAAAGCCCCAAACCTGTAATTTGTTTTCTGTTTTTTTTTTAAAGCAAGCTGTGTGTCTTTCTCTCCTGTGCAGAATTATTCCATGCATTGTCTGTATGTTATTGGTTTTCAGTAAATGCTGGGTTCTCAGAACAAGGACTTGTCAAGAGAAGTTGTCAGTTTGAATCCTCATTCTGATTTGCCAGGAAAGCATAAAAATATACTCCTATATCAAAATTTCTGGTATGATAGTTAAATATGTAATGTTCATCATCTTTTCTTTAACCCTAGGCTGAAAAGAAGACTGATAAGGACACAAGCTCTATTATTTTCAGTCTAATTTTTCAGTCTTAAGGAAAATAATTTTTGCCACCAATTTAGGGAAGAACATTCTACCTAGTTGCCACTCCTTTGAGAACTGTATCTTCTCATGTATATCTGAGCAGCTGATTACAAATTTTAGTTCAGATCTCGCTATAGAAAAATAATTTTTGTCTCTTGGAGGTGATGGGAAAGACTGAAATGCTTGCAGAGGAGGAGCAGACTGTGGGATCAGAACCTGAGGATGTATTTCATGGAGAGGGTCATTTGACTTTGAATTACCACATATGTGCATAGCCTGTTCTGACTCTGGATGACAGGGCAGTTTGTTGGTTTGCTTGTTTCAAAAGCTAACCAAAAGCTAAAACACATCAAAATAAGACAATACCTCAGAGACATCATGAGGTGTGCAATTGTGTTATTGGCTAGGAGATTGCAAGCATGGAAGATTTCCCTGGAGGGTACCACTGCATCTTGCAATCTTATTCCAGAAGATCATATGAGTAAAAAAATTAAATTAAACATTTCTTGATCGGTTTCTACTGTGCTGTTGTAATGAAAGGAATTCAGTGCATAGGAATCTGCCCAATTTTACGTCAGTGAACCATTAAAAATTGTTAATAATTTGATGAACTCTGACTTGGCCCCCACAAGGTAGAACTCAGTGACGAAGTAGGGGAAAAAAAACCAGCTCCAGTATGTTTTACTTGCAAGAGAAATTTTTCTAGAGAAGGTTTTTTTTAAATGTTAAAAACACTGACTTTTCTGTACAGTTTCTCTTTGAGGAGCCTTCCTTACTCTTGCTGGGTTTTTTTATTTGTTTAGTCCCACAGATGAGGTAGACCTTGCTTCAAACTTAATGAAAAGAGTTGTTCCTTTTCTGTTAATGCACAGAGTAGTCCATCTGTGTACATAACACCTCAGGGGCATGTCAGCTGACAAAGATGTGCATTGTATTAACATCTTAAATGCTCTTCTAAGCCCCAGTCAAATCAGCCAGGTAAGGAGTAGGATCTGGGCAGCATTGCTAGACTCTCTGGTTGATAAGCTCAGCTGGAAAGCATGTAGGGTGGGGGAGTACTTCTTGAGTAGTTAGCATCCTTGGAGGTCTCTGTTATTTCTCGAGCACAAGACTTGAGGACTCTGTCAAGATAGAAAGGAAGGTTGCAGTGTTTCCTTTAAAGAGTAGATTTAAAAGGAAGAGGACTACCATCATACTGTTTTACCATAAACTCTCTTGTTATTGGAATATTTGTACCTTTACATATACTCAGCAAATGTTGGGGTTATTTTAGGTGAGGAGCAGAGTTGTTGACTATGAGACTGTTACTTGTGTGTTGACATCACAAAACCCATTTGATATACTGTGGGGCTTTATGCACCCAGAATATAATAACAAACCTAATTTTTAGGCAGAGGAACAGCAAATAGTTCATCAAACTGAGTTATTTGCTGGGATTTCTGTGCTACGTGGGTTGTGTGACATCCTCTAATATAAGGGCATCCGAGGGTAGAAGAGGAGCAGACTGTGCCAGCTAGAAAAAATTCCTGCTACATTGAGAATGGATGGATGCTGGACTTGCAGGAATATCATATAAGACAGTGCTCTTAAAAAAGCTGTGCTTTCCCTGTTAGCTTCCAGGGTATCTTCATGGACCCCAGGCACCTGATGTTTTTTGGTACATCTTGTTGCCTGAAGTTTAATGGCATTACCAGTCAGGAACATCCGTTCCCTGCAATTCCTATCCTGTTGATCTGAACACAGCAGTGGCTGACTGGCTGCTGGCAAGCAGGGCTATCTGCCATGGCTCCAGGGACAAAAAGTGTGGGTGAGGAATGCTGGCTGCCTTTTTTGTAGTATTATTATTTCCTATCTGTGCACAGTTCTGTTTACAGAACAAATTGCTGCTCTTTAATTAAGAAATAGAATCACAGAAATAAATTACTTTAAACGGATATTCTGTTTAGGGTATGAGAGGAAGTAATTGTGGCAAGTTATTCTGAACATGTCACGTAATCTATGGTTAAGTTATTTTGTTCTTTTCTGGCTGCATTTTTTATGAAATTGGTGAGTCAAGCAATTGTCAGTAATATTTTTGTTGTCTTAATTTTTTTTTTTACCTTATATGAACTATATGCATCTGTCTATTATTACATCTGAATGACAAAAATACATAGATAGCAGGAGGAGAAAGAGTAATGTCTTTATTTGGAATTAACTGTCAGTGAGTGTTTATTAAGTGCATCTGTCATGTCTCATTCTGGATTTGTGTTACTAGTCTTTTAGCTGGGAATTTATTTTTTTGATACCTGATGATGCTGAATATTTTAATGTTATTATTCTCATTCATCAGTCTATGTAAGCAGTGCAAGACTTAGGTTCAGGAATATCAGAAGTACTTACTGCCTTTTTAGTCATTTAGCAAAAACACATCTATGGTCTATTTTTAATACTGTTTTAGATGAAGTGTTTATGTATTGTCAAGAATATTAAATTCCTTTAAAAAAAATAAATGCCATTATACTGTTCATGTAAAACAGTTCATGCAATTAATATACCAGATGGGAAAACTTGCACTAAGAAGGGCTTTTGGAGAAAATATGTACAAATATGGGTAAATCAAGAAGGCTCATGTCAGATAATCCAAGATAATGGTAGTGTGTGTGTGTGCATGTGAACAAGTAAAGTGGATTTAAGAAGATATGAGGAAAAAGTACTTCCTTTCACAACTTAAATTTGACATCTAAATGAGTTCTTAGAGATCTGAGTTCTTAGAACTTGGCAAATAGCTGTGGAGCCAGGTGTCATGCAGAAAAGAATACTTCATTTTTTTTATTGCTGCTTTTCTGTTTGTTAATAATGTGAGCACTGCCTTGCATTTAACAGAGAAAAAGCAGCATTTGGATGAATTAAGGGCTCCCATTGAAATGCCTTGGGAATATGCAGGACTTGTGCTCTTTGGCATGTTCTGAAGCAACGGTGTCTAAGAAAGAGAGAAATTAAGATCTTCCTCTTGTATATCACACTGACTATGCATGTATTGTATTGTTTTACAGTGAAACATTACTTTTAATTAACAATCAGCTCTAAGGCCAAAGAGTGAGTATTCATTATTTAAGTACAAAGGGAAAAAATGTCAAAAATACAGTGGGGCACTCCAAAAAGCAGCAGACTGTGTTGTTTGGAGCTTAGAGAGTGTTTCCGTCTTCTTTTCTGTGCATGTGTGTGACAACCAAGTCATTTTATGGTTCAGTCTTGGTGGTTCTGGCAATTCAGTTTCTCCTAGTCTAGGGGAATGAAACCTAGGAGAACAAAAGCTTTACTAGGTCATCGCTCTTATAGAGAGTATAACCATTTGTATTTTCTGTATTGAGGAGTTAGAAAACAGTATTAAGCTCTTCACAAGCCAGTCAAGCACATCTGAGAGGCAGGCTGCATGCAAAGATGTGATACATGATCAGTCCCGGATCACCATTTTTGTTCTCTGCTAATATGTTGTAATAGAGTATATGACTGATTTAAGTAACTGTTTAGTTAAGTATTATATTATTATATATTATATTTTATAATATATTTTAGTATATTATTATATATTATTGAATACTATATTTAGTGGAGTATTTGGTTTGTATTGTGTTTGCATGTGGCTTAGTTTTGGTGTGTGAATTCTGGAAGTTAAAGCCATGTGAAGATTGTGCTGGTGTGTTGTAGCAGGGACGGAGTGTGGGTGATGCTTGCCCAAGGGCCAAGCCAGGAGTGGCACGCCGGCCTGGCACTGGGGCATCCCTGGATGCAGTACCAGCATGTTTCTCATGTGAGTCTCTTTGGAAGCGTGGTTACACCCTAAAAGGGGTGAATGAGAACCAAAAATGCAACAAAACCAGTTTCAGAGAAGCATTATGCTATAAGCTGGGGCTCTTGTGAGTCAGCTGGGGCTCAGCAGTCAGATTGGTCTTTTCTCCTCCACATATGTTCAGGTTTTTCAGACATTTTGATTAGCAAGTAAAAATGTTCTCACTTCATTGCAACCTAATGAGCAGATGTCTTTTCAACATTAGGGAGAGAGATAAGTGCTGGCTGGGGTTGTTTGAAGACAACCATCAGAAAGGTGATATCTCTCAAGAAGCTGCTAAGTCTATGAATTCAGGATTTAGCCAAATCCTGCTGCTGGATATCAATTGTGATGATCCACTGGAAGGTATTCAGAAACAAATTTTAGATGGACCACCAAATAGCCAAGAGTCTTCCTTATCCCCTTGGCACAGGGACGCACACGCTACAGAACTTCCCTGTAGTTGTCTGGCGCTCTTAGGCAAAGATTGATGAGGAAGGGATACATGGTGAATCATCTCACATTCTGCAGTGCTCTTTGCTCCAGGCAAAAATATGTAGTCAGCTACATGTCATTAGACTGACACTCAAAATGAACAGCTAGAATAGGGATGGCTCCCAAAGCAGGACCTGGTCCTGTACAACCCTGCACTCATCCATGTCCTGAGCAAACGTGTTGCATGCTCTTCTAGGATCTTTTTTTTGGCACAATGGGGCTGTTTCTGCTCTCTGATTACAGTGTTCTGGGGAGTGCACCTAGGTCTTGATTTAAGTGGCTTTTCATGCTCGGTAAGCATTTGTGTCCTCTGAGTGACTCCATACAGTTTCTGAACTGAGGTACATTTAGCTGGACCTGCTGCTGCAGTTGGGGTTCAGTTGATGCATTTGCAGTGCTACTGCCTTTCTTTTCCTGCAGAGCCCTTTGCAGCCTGCTTTGGGGGCTGGCATGCTCTGTGGACTGCCAGGTAGCTCAGCAGGGTACAAACAGAGTAGGAGAGTTGCTATGATGTGGCACTGCCGTTTTGCATGTCACTGTGTGGGGCATTGTAGTCAAGAGTCCAGTGAAGAGATGTGTTCCTAGATGAGGGCAACTGCAGCAGCCCCTCCTCATCATGTGACCTACCATGGCAGAGGTATGCTGGGAGGGAGGTTAAGAGGCACTAGTAGTTGGTTACTCCTGGATGTGTGGCATTAAGTGTATTCACACTCCCACTATACCCTTAGACTTTGTTTCTGGTGCTAGTGCTTTCCCTTGTTTCCAGACTCTTTATAGTGCTGTAATATCTAACAGTATCTGTTGATACATCCCTTCCCTTGTTTCCTCACCTCCTTTCCCCTCCCTGATGGAATGGAGGTATTACTAACATGCCTGTTATTAGAAGCTACCAGTTATGCATTCATAGCACAGTATACTACAAGAGTTCAGAGCTCTGTTTGGGGTTCAGGAGTCATTGGTATCATCCACAGGTGGGAAAGCTATGGCTGCTATAGCTCTCCAAATCTTATGATTTCTGGATAGCATATAATTTTGTGTAATGTTGAAATATTTCTCTTGAAGGTAGGGCAAATATCCTCCCTTGGCTTGATTGCTTTTTTTTTTTGTGCCATCCCCATTTTGAATTCCTATGGCAGTACAAAATGTTGCTAACTTTTGTCTTCCCTTCTTCTGTCCTGTTTCTGCAGGTCTTGACGATTGCCTGCAGCAATATATTAAGAACTTTGAGAGAGAGAAGATTAGTGGTGACCAGCTACTACGCATTACTCATCAAGAACTGGAAGATCTTGGAGTCACACGAATTGGCCATCAGGAGCTTATCTTGGAAGCAGTAGACTTGCTCTGTGCACTGGTAAATTTCTTGGGGCAAAAAGGGGGGAGTGAACAGTGTTTGTATATTCACAGTTTGTGTATCCAAATTTCTAGTCCTAAAGACTATCTAAGTAGTTCAAGAAAGTCTGGGCATGTAATATATGAACAGTTTAAACCAGAATGTGGTTTACCCCATGTATCAGTGTAGGTTGGGGTCTGACCTGCTGGAGTGCAAAGGAGGGGAAAGGGACCTGGGGGTCCTGGTGGACAGAGGGATGGCCATGAGCCAGCAATGTGC
>VZRW01008383.1:1352534-1409807 GCA_013398125.1 Aegotheles bennettii
GGAGACTGAGGGGTGACCTCATCCATGTTTACAAATATGTAAAGGGTGGGTGTCAGGATGATGGAGACAGGCTCTTCTCAGTGATATCCAGTGATAGGACAAGGGGGAACAGGTGCAAGTTGGAACATAGGAGGTCCCAGGTGAATACAGGGAAGAACTTTTTCACTGAAAGAGTGACAGATCCATGGACCAGGCTGCCCAGAGAAGTTGTGGAGTCTTCTTCTCTGGAGACATTGAAAACCTGACTGGATGCATTCCTGTGTGACCTGCTCTAGGTTGTCCTGCTCTGGCAGGGGGTGTGGACTAGATGATCTTTCAAGGTCCCTTCCAACCCCTAACATTGTGTGTTTCTGTGATTCTGTACAATGTATGAACAATTTTAAACCAGAGGCAAGATAAAGAACAATATCTACTGATAGGATGGTGCTTATTAAATAAATTGGTATCGGAGATCTAAGGTTTGCATATCTGTCTTTATAGAAGAAAAGCTTATTGGAAATCACAGAAGGACTAGACTGGGTTTGGTTTGGAATAGAACAGTTATATATGTGAATACAGTAATTGAGTGCCAGTTGCCCTTTACAAACAAAATGTCCTGGTATTAACCATGCCATTTTTCACTGATCCTTTCATGCAAATTATGTTTTAGATGATTATTCGAGCTTGCTGAAACATAGCTGCTTGTATTTCCCAGTCAAAAGGATTAAATACTGAAATAATTATCTTATGTGTAAATAATACATACATCTTTGATGGAGCATTCAGAGGGATTTTGGTAATGGTCTTTTTCGTCAGGTCATGTCATGCAAAACTGGGATTATCCCCTCGGTGAGGGGTGTGGTGCTGACTTCACCCTTCTTATGAACTTTCAGTGTGTGCCTGTAAAGATTAGTGATAGATTGGGCACACTGTCTGCATTCTCCACTACAGGAAAGATTGTGAACAGCTCTGCTAAGATGTACTTGACTGCCTAGAGTGGTGTTTTGTGGATTTTTAATGTGTACTGATTTTCCAAGCCTCAGAAGCAGCTTTAAGAAAGCTGAATTCCACTAGAGGCAATCAAAGATAGTAGGCTGAAAGGCTCTTTTAGAAGTGCTTGTGGATTCTCAGTATGCAGCAGCTTTTCTGAGTATCCTGTTGTTGCATTTTTGGGAGATAGATGTGAGTGGTAATGAAGAGAAGAGAGGGAAAAAAAATACAAAATAAAAAATAAAAAAGGTCTGTACAGGAAGACATTTGGTCTTAAACACATCTTTCCCTTCTCTAGAGTAGTATTTCTAATAATGTTGCAAAGTGAGGCAGTCCAATACGTTAACTCATCTATTTGTTTTTTAAATAATGCAAAGGATGCAATCTTAAAAAAATATGCTACTCATAAAGAGAGTTATAAACATAAAGAGAGTTATTCAAAAAGTACTTTTCTCATCAGGCAGTGCAGAAGGAAACAAGAAAGTAAACACTTTAATTAACTGAGACAAAATCTAAGTTAAGGTGAACACTGATGACCATTTTTCCCAGGCACACAGGGACACAGATTGTGGCTCTTTTAAAAATAACCTTTTTTCACAGAAAAAAACCTTGTTTATTAACTGGAATTTCTTTTTTTTTTTTCCCCAGATATGTAATTACAGATGTTATCTTGAGACCAACAAGCACAACTTGTCTTTGTAGCTCCCTTATCTTAGGCAAAAGTGTATGGAACCAAGTTGAATATAAAATAAGGAATTTGTAGTGAAGGCTATCACCACATTCTTAATTCATACAACAAGAGTCTACCTTCTTGGTCCCTGTTGTCTGCTTTTCTGAGTTCATCTTAAAGAAAACTTCACCACTGAAACACAATAGCATGCATTCAAATAACAGCCTCTCGTTTAAACTGAGGTTTTTGCAGTCTCACGGTTGGCTCCTGATGGCTCCTCAGGGATACAAAATGTGATTGTTATCTTGATTTTAGTGGACTTAATTTGAATTTATTGTTCACCAATCAGATAAACCTCTTAGGAAATTTAATTCAGAGGCAATCCTTTTGGCTATATTGGTCTTATACTTACAAGCTTTCCTTTTTTTATTGCATCAGCAAGTATCTGTCCTGGTTAGTGCTTGCCTATTCTTCCAATTTATCTCTAATGTTGACGGCATTGTTTAGGACAATTTTTAAGTCTGTGACTCTCCCATGTTCAGGATAGTTGCTAGTGCAGGTGGTCACTGTGCAAGGGTTTTTTAATGAAAGTGATCTGATTATATTTTCTGTTTCACTGGAGTTTGACAGAGCTTTCATGATGATAGAATTTGGCATGTGTTACAAGTATATCATTCAACTGATGCTATCCAATAGATCCAAAGATCTGTTTGGATGCTGGAGATGATGAGTGGCATGATGGGGTAGGAATAGCAATGTTAATTTTGCCTTGCAAGTGTAATCTTTGATTCATTTTAAACTAATCATTAAAAGCCAAAAGGACTGTCACTTCTCGTTCTCCTTCCCATAGTCTCCAAGTTAATGAATGACCACCTAAACAGTTTTTGTCATTGAGGACAATTGAGGGAGAGAGAACAACCTCCCACTGCTCATTCCTGCTCCCACTCTGCAGGGGAGAATTTCCAAGACAGTTTCCATCAATGAGAAAATGAGTTTTAGGAGCTGCTTTCTTCCTGCCTCCCTTCCCAGTATTTTTTGGGGTAAATTTCTACTTGCAGTTTTTGCCCTGTCAGCTGTGGATATGGCAAATGGCAAACTAGCTGCTTCTGTTGCATGCCTGTAATACACAGGGCAACATTTTCTTCCTGAAGTAAAGTGGAGAACCTGAACAAGCATATTTAGCTGGTGTGGAGAGAGCATGGGACCTCCTTAACTCAGGTGGAGACTATTGAACAGTGCTAAATAGACAAACTGCTTGCCACAATAGTAGTTGGGAACCAGTTATGATAGCACTGTTCTTTATTGATTTTTGACAGAAGGTGGGTGGGTGGCTATGGTCTCTCACAGTATTCCCCTCCTGTCATAAGCACTTGTAACAAATGGATCCTTCAGTGTTTGTTAGCTGATCAGAGAACAAATGGTGGCCTATCCTATTCATCTTACCATCTTAGTGTAGAGTCTCTCTTGGCTGCCAGCCTGCCATACTGTGCTCTTGACAAGAGAGCAAACATCCTGGGGGTGAGATTAACAGTTTTTCTTCTCCTATGGAGAAGGAGGAATAAAGATTTTGCCCAGCTGTTACTGCTGTTACAGGTCCCACTTGCTGGTAATGGTGCAGGCGTACATATCACATACCATCACTGCAGCTGAACGTGCTCCAGGAGAGAGTGGGCAATGTAACTAATGTGGTTTGTTTCTTCAGTCTCTTCTTCAGTCTGTGATTATCTTGCCTCAGTGTGGTTTTGTGTTTCATAAAATTCGTATGTCAGGAAGTGCAAGATAAATGATACGTTCTCCATGATTAAAAGAAAGAAATAGTGAGGTCTGTGATGGTATTTAATTGTTGCATGGTTTTTGATCAGTCCTTGAGAAACCACTGCGATGGACATATGCCTGTAGAGTAGTTCTGTTTCTGGCAAAGCATGTCTCTTGTCAGTTTCTGTTCAAACTGGGATGTGAAACGGAGATCACACTGGTGACACCAATGGGTAGATTCGTGCTTGATGTGGATGTGTTTATTCATACTGACAAACTCTCAGAAAATAATTGACATCTCAAAACTGGTTGAAAATTGGTAAACTAAAACTGCATGTCCAGGTCTAGAGATACTGGAGAAACTGTACTGAGTTAGCTATCATGGTATTTTTCCTCCAGGCTACACCCAGGTAATAAAAGATACACTTGTTCGTCAGTTATAAAATTATCACCCAGATCCAGACTTGGAATGGTCCTTTTCAATATGTGTGTGGCAGTGAAGCTAGTCTAAAACTGCTTTATGTTTAATCAGTAAACAAACAACAGTGTAGCAGACCCTCAACACACAAAATGTGATGAGCCTTGCTTCTCTGATGGTTGCTTTAAGAACTGAAGGTGAACAAACAATGCCAAGAGAAAGTAAATCCAGGAAGAGTGGAGGTGATGCTTATAAAAAGAGGAGTGCATACTGAAGAACAGATTGCTTAGATAATGCCTTCAGATCACTGTATCAGTCTTCAGGATTGGAGTGCATCTGGAAGTCTTGTAGTTTCTGAAATATCTAGCTGTGCTGCAGAAAGCAGAGAAAAGCCTGTAATTATTTTTCCATCATCTGTCAGAATATGGTATTTCATTAATCGTAAGTGGGTATGACCATATTTTCCTGAGTGTCTGTGGACTCTAAATTTTATGTCTCCTTGGTATAATATTTTTTCCAGAAAATGCTACCCTTTGCCTGGCTGTCTGGAGTATACAAAGACTGAAGGCTGCACAGCTAAAAATTTTTTTGTATTACCACAACACCTTGATGAATGAGGAATTTTTTGTTTGCTTGTTTTACTTCTCAGAAATATCATGTACATTTTGTTTGAATGAAGATTAAATTAGTATTGTTTGATTTTGAACGTTTTCAAATATTTTTTTTTAAGAGGAGACTTCTAAGAGGGAAATATTTTGTTCTGGAAAGATAATATTTAGAAAACTTCACAAGTAACTTCTGAATGCTTAAGTTTTCTTTAAACAAAGAACTTCATAAAGTCTCTATCAATCTACAATCTACGTTTCTGTAGAATAAAGTTTGATTAAAATACAGAACATTTTTTGCTTTGTACAGCATACTGGTTTCAGTACTGGTTTCACACTAGTTACTTAAATTGGCTATGGCTGCGCAGGAATTTGTTCTACACTATATATTTGAATCTGTAAAGCTAGAAGATTGCAGCAGATGAAATGGCATTACTATTTGGCAGAGAAAACATTGGTGTGCACTAACAGCATGAAATTACTTATCCTTTACCACTAACACAAAACATTTATATGCAAATGAATGTAAAAAAAAAAGACCTACTTTACCCATGAATGATTCAATTCCTCTTAAGAATTATGCCTTTTATCTTAATTTCATCTTCTTGCCATTTCGCACACAGAAATCCTTTCATTTGCCCTTATCACTAGTCAGATCTTAAAACTGCTTTTGTCAATAATAGTGAATATTAGACTTAATCACTGTAGTGGTAAATGAGGAAGACTTCATTTCAGAATGGAGATTTGTGTGTACTGAGGTTGGGATTTATTGTTAAGATTCTGCATGCTTATAGCAGAAAAATTACTTACGCTTTTTACTATTGCCCTTTGCAAGTTAAAGTTCTGCTTATATATCACCTGCCTTCTTTTCTTCAGCCTGAGCTAACTTAACTTTGGAGAAGGAAACCCTGAAGTCCACCACCAGATCAATAAAGCTAAGGAGTTCAATGTTTTTCATAGCTCATGTAGATCACATTGGAAATGTTTGTTGCTGCTGTTAGTAGATCTTTTACACAGAACTGCAGTAAACCCTGTGGTATGCCAGAGGCAGTAAATATGTCTGTATGCAACGGGTGAATGTCCTTCCTCCCACCTGCCTCAAGAATCAGTTATGGATCTTAGTTGCTTTTTTCTTTGGGCTGTTTGGAGTTTTGCTCAGGTGCAAAATATATGCCCTAGTTCGTAGAAGCATAGCATGGTTTGGGTTGGAAGGGATCTTTAAAGATCCAACCCCCTTGTTAAAAGCAAACTGGATAGAAAGGGCGGGTACAGTGTAAAATGTTTTGAAGAGGTAGTGTGCTCATAACAATCTGTTTAATACTTTTTTTTAAAAACTGTTGATTAATTTATTAAGACCTTGTGCATGTAATGCATGTAACTGAATATGTAATGGGTAGTTTGAATTCTGGAGAAATAGGAGCACTTGGCTGGCTAGGGACAAAATTATGAGAAAGTAAAAAAAGAATAAAATAATGAGCACTTTGTCTTGCAGTATCTGCTGATTGAATAAGAGTAAGAAGAATAGTTATATAATTGCTCTATTAGTGCTGTAAAGCATAACCAGGGCTTGGCTTTTTGATGTGTTGCTTGATTGTGCTGTGGAAAAAGAAGTACTTTCTTTAGGAAAGGGATAATGATGATGATTATGAACCTTTCCTAGGTTCTGAAGGGCTATAATTCAGGTGCAGAGCACCTGAGTTTTTTTCTGACTGCAAACATTTACTACAAATATTTATACTCTGAAACCATTTGTCTTTTAATCAGTATATGTTTAATAATTTCAGTAAAGTATGAGTCATTTGAGCTATCTGACTTTCTCCTTATCTTCTTATTCTGTGTTTGTGACATAAATGTGTAAGGATCATGTGTTGTACACTTGTAAATTACTTCTTACATCAGTGCTATTTGAAGGGGAGATAACCTTAGTGTTGGCATTTCATAACACTGTTAGAAATATATGTTGTAGGCAGATCTGATGAGGTATAAAGTTACATAAGGCACCTTCCATATGACAAGCTGTGTTCTCAGTTGCTCTCAACTTAGGGCTGGTAAGCTATCTACCTCATACTTTGTGGGATGTGTTCAGCCAAGTGTTCTGGAAAATGAGATTCAGATACATTTTGTTAATTTTTAAAAACAACTTTGGAGACAAAGGTTGAAATTTTTCTTGGCAAATTTTTTGGCTGCCCCAAAATGATCCTCAAGAATTAAATATGGAAGATGAAAGCACTGAAAAATATTGAGGAGCAGAATTAAGCTTTCCTGAATTTTTCTTAAGTCCATTCTTAGCAGTCATGTGCTATTCTTACCTAAAATTCCCACATTTGGTCTGTGAGTAAATGGAAAGACTTTTTAAAAAGTTACATTAGAGAGAAAACTTAGGATTTCATCCTTGTGGTTGTTATCCATATTACTGATAGATATCAGGCATAACTGATAAATTACATTTCTTTACACATGAATTATTATATACTGCACATAATTTATTACACATCACAGCTATCTAGACTATAATATTTGTCTTTTCAAAAGGTTGCCATTTTTTTCCTTCTTTAAAAAATATTATCTCTGTGTGTGACAACAAATACTTGCCAAAGAAGAACACCTTCTGTAGTTTATACAGTTGTGGTTGCCTTCTCCAGAGGGGCAGCAGAAGTTAATTGGTGTAAGCACTGCTATCTGCTCTGGCTGTCTGGAGACACTGTTTTTATTTTCTTTTTGCCCCCAAGCACCAGTGTTCCAGTAGTATTTTCAGTTCCCATCTTGTGTCCCTTCAGTGAGAGTTAGCACTGGCCACTGCATACCTTTTGCTCCACATGTTTTCCAGCAGCTTTCTGGGCTGAAAGAGAAGAAACAGTTATTTAGGGAGGTAGGCAGAGGGGCCATATGCTCATTTCTTGATCTTGAATTATTTATCAAGTGATGTCCTTGAACTTAATGGGGCCTTTGTGTTTGTAGATGTACGGGCATCTGGTTGCATAAAAGTTGTGATCAAGACATCTGTTCTGAGGGATTTCTGGATTTGTTAATAGGACCGTGGCTATGTCTGTATTGCATATTGTGGTGTGTTTAGATCCAGACTTCTTTTGGTACCTGCATTTAAGTATCTTGGCACTTACAATGAGCAGCATAAAAATACCCTAAACTAAAAGTCTCAGCAGCTTCTTGACACCCTGTTTGAGGTAGCAGAGATAGTTAGCACTATATGAGTTAAGAACAGTTTACCTGTGCTAGTAGTGGTAAGGTGTACTTCCCAGCTAGTAGGGGTTAAGTGAATTTAACACAGGAATGGGATTAAATGAGCTCTGATTTTATGTTGGGGGTTTTTTTTCTAATTGTGGGGGGAATGAACAACGAATGAACACTGATCAAGCTAATCCAAAAATAGTTCATTTTACTTCCAAAGGTTCATCACTGAACTCCCTAACCTGTGGTGCTGGTGCAAGGATGGGCAGGCAAAGGGACTAGGCTGGCTCCCCTCACCAAAAAAAAAAAAAGCAAAATTCATCAGTGTTGATTAGAGCTGCTGCTTGTCAGCATGTGAAGAAAAGAGCTACAATTCATCACTATAAGTGTCATGTGAAACCACAGAAAAGTAATTAGCAGGTAAAATGTCTATTAATAGCTCCCACCACCTTTAGTTCAAACACCTGCTGACAAGCTATTACTCTATGTCGCTGAGCTTCATCAAGTTCTTGTTTTGTGATTGGCAGAGGAGACTCCATTAGAGCTGTTTCTGTTGAGGCAGGGTGTCTCTGAAGAGACTCTTGCTGCGTGGCCTCTCGTTGAGAAAGCGGATGCGTAGTCTTGCTTCACTTCTCGTAATCTCTACAAGCATGCAGAGATTTCTTTGTGGTGCTTTCAGTGACTGTAAATGTACTTTGGCTAATGAAAGCATAACTTGTGTTAGTGCTGGCTAAATGCGGAGTAGGGGAAAACAAAGAATTGTCTCATTTGCCTGCAATTATCTTCTTACGTTGCTTGAAAATAAATGCAGTGCATTTCTAAGAAAACCATATTGTTAATAGTATATTATCGCATATAAAGGATGATTAAACTTGGCAGTTATTATTTGAGTAAGCTTTTTTCCAGTATTAGAACATGCAACTCTTTGTTCGTTTTTAATATGGGCCAGAAATATTAATGATAAACAAAGTGGGGATTTTGTTAGCTTGGCTGCTGTATTAAGGATCCTAGGATCCTTCTACTTGAAGGCTTTAATAAACACAGCTGCCCAAAAATATATTCTGTCTGAAAGTTATCTCAGTATTTTCCATCCCTGGCTTTATCTGTCTCATGTTGCAGATGGAGGCTTTACCAAAATCAGTGCCATTCCTCATGTAAGACTGGATTTTATATGTAACTTAGGTGTTACATTGTCCCTCTTTTTTTTATATTAAAGAACGCACACATTTGATGAATTTGTGTGAAAACAGTCTTTGCATCTGTTAAAATTATGTCTTCCTTTCCACGTATCTGATGGTGAAAAAGACATCTGAAAAAGTTTGTCTGTAGGTGACCGTCACTTGAGATGTTAACAACAGGCCACTAAGCTTTTACCTGAGCTGATTTTCTGAAAAATCGTATGAATAAAAGCACCCTGTTTTCGTGTTGAATAAATTTTTAAGCATTGTATTGCTTGGTCTGCAGTGTTTGATATTGCAGGTTTTCTTTTTGCTGGGGCTCTACTTTCTGGCGGAACTGGATTCCGTCTGTGGTGTGCATGGCACACCATTGCAGGCACACCCAACACCTCCCTCTCTAAGCGGATGAGGTACAGACAAGGTGATGAATTGGAGGATGGAAAACCAGAGAGAGGTGGAATAATTTGGGGTTGTTGAGAAGGAGTGTCGGGATCCAGCCTGGGCCTCAGTGCGCGGCGCCCGGCCATGAGCTCTGCACACGGCTGGGCTGGGGAGGCGAGTGGCTGCCTGCACACTGCCAGCTCCTTTCCCACGCACACCCCCGCCTTCGTTTACGCAGTGTGGTTTGAATGCAAGTGTGGGGTTTGGATAATCGCACTAAGCTTCTTAGTAAAAGGCCCCTGATTAGGAAGTTCAACATCTATCTCACTGTGTCGGAGAGAACGAAACCCTGTGAGGAGCCCTGTGGCCAGCCTGTGGTTTGTGGTTGTTCCCCCCGCCCCATGTCTGGGGGAGGTGAGTGCCATGTTGCACAGGTGGCTCACTTGTGGTGGGGTTTTGGTTTGGCTGATCTGTAAGACGTTTCGTGTGACATATCTTTCATCCAGAATGTTTTTCATTTGTTTCTTCCCCTGTTAATTTTGCCAAAACGAGCTAGATGCTCAAGAAGCAGGATGAAATAAGAACAAACCTGGTATTTTTTTCCAACTTACTCCTACCCAGTTCTCAAACTCCATCGTGCTCTCTCAGCCACAACCACAGAGAACTGCAGCAAAAACAAATTTATTTTTATCTGATGTTTATCTCTTTAATTTGGACTGATTTAATAAGTTATTAGTTATGAGCTGTTTAGCTGCATAATAAAGTACTTTTTACTTTTCCATCCCAATTTATTGTTTTCATCTTGTAATGTTTTATTTATAACCTAACTCTATCTGTTGCATAATTGCTATTGAATATTTACATGGTGGAAAAGTCACTGCCCAAACATACAGTTTGTCTAACCTGGGACCTGAATGTGGTGGCAGAGAACAACGCCTGTGCAGAAACTGTGCAGTTGAGAAACATGCCTGCAAAGCCTTCCTTGTCCAAAATATGGACATTCACAGAAGTTAACAGCAGTGTTTTTTAAAACGTAACCTTAATGTATGGTCACTTCCTCCTTAAGTCGTGTCCCACTGTGTGTCCTCTGCTGTGGAAAGATGGTTGTTGTTTTAGCAGCTACCTCACAAAGTGTGTTCTGTTTACAAGCATGAAGAGAGGCTGGCTGAGAGACTGCAGGCAAACCATGTGCTGATGTCTCTCCTTTCCATGATCTCCCATGTGCTTGGAAGTGGATGTAGTGGGAGGGCTGGAGGCTCACTGGGTGTAGCTTCAGTGTAATGTTCCTGCAGTCCCTGTGTAATTAAAGAGGAGATTAAATTCCTTTGGTAGATAGTTTATATTTGAAGCATGACAACTGCTGTAAATAATCTAAATAATCATTCCTACCCCACCCCGCTGCCACCCTCCCCCAATTTCCTATAGAAAAAAGGCTGAGATAAATAAGCTTCAGTGGTCTTAAATTAGCATTGGCAAATATATCCCTTCTCCCATCTCTTTCCCTTGTGGACAGATTAGCATGGGGACGAAACTGAAGACCTGAGAAGAGGGCTGGTGAGGACAGAGGGTGTCGTTAGGAGTAGATTTTTCTGTGTGTAGCCTAGGGGCTTTCTGCGTCCTACTTTGTCATCATTTGTGGTAGGAAATGGTCCACCTTTGATACTAAGTAGCTCTTACCATCGCAACTGAACAAGTTATAAGCACCCCGTGTTATAGCCCTGTGTTGTAGTTAAAGTGAGAAGCACTTCAGAAGTCCCGTCTTCTCTTACAGGAATAATAAGCTCATGTCTATGAAACTCAGTATTTCTTTACAAAAGCAAAAGAAGATCTCTTTTGAAATAACTCCATCATTCTTTGCATCTGTGAGGAAAACAAATCTGTTATAGAAATAACAAATCACTGATGGTAGTGTATTATATTGCAATTGAACATTAAATTAGGGCATTTTCTAGTGCTGTTTTAGCAACATCTGTATATTTGAACAATTTTCAAGTACCATTTGTTAATATTTCTGCATAATTATTTCTGTCTGATGCACAGCTGAGGAATGTAGTTGACGTTTAAGGGATTGATTGTTAAATGGAAGCAAAGTTTACAACTTGACTTTAAAAGGGCAACATAGACATTGAGCAAAGTAGCACAGTGTTCTCTGGTCTGTGATTCTAGTGGTCCTTTACTGATAACATGAATAAAGAAAAGCAAAGAACAAGAAAACAAAAGTAATTGGGTGTCACACTGTGTATGTACTATGTACTTCTGCTAGTTGGAGGCCCTCTTGTCTAACATGATCTTAGGAATAGGTGATCGTACAGACATGAGGACTGATCCCTAACCATCAGACCTACTGAGAGAACTGTCTGATCTACTGAGAGTGATGCACTGCTTTGGAAATCAATCTTTCAGACTTGGTTTTTTTCTTCATTTTGAGATGTTTTTCTCAGTGCATTTAAAACCAGCTAAAAGATCACTCATAATTTTGCTCCTTTTGTTCTATTTTTATACACTTCAGAAACAGAACATGCCATACATTTAAAAACTAACGAGTGGGTGTATTCTACCTTAATTATTAGGAATGGCTAAGTTTTGAAGCAGAAGAGCAGTCTTGCTGTTCTTGGTACTGGATGTTCAGCTGCAAAGCTAACTTTCTTTTCTTTGTCATTTTTTTCAATGCAGAACTATGGTTTGGAAACAGAAAATCTGAAAACCCTTTCTCACAAACTGAATGCATCTGCCAAAAATCTGCAGAACTTCATCACTGGCAGGAGGAGGAGTGGTCACTATGATGGAAGGACCAGCCGCAAATTACCAAATGATTTTCTGACATCGGTAGTGGATCTGATCGGAGCAGCTAAAAGTCTGCTGGCTTGGTTGGACAGGTAAAATCTCCCAAATGTGTGACAGGTAACCAGATCATGCACATGCAGAAACCCTAACTTCTTTCCAAAATGTAACCTAGACATTGAAATGGAAACAGGATTCATTTACAAATTCTGAGAGGATCCTTGTAACAATTTTTTCTTGTCAAGTCAGCATGCAATTCAGATAGCATTTCAGTACGATACTTCTAAGTGCACAGATCTGGAAATTCAATATAGCAACAGAATGACATCATTAGGTTATATATGTATTTTATTATCAATATAGAACAACACTTTAACCTGGGTAACTCAGATTCATTGCTGATAATATCGAATTCACAAAACTGGGATCATACATCGTTTTACGTTCTTTAAATGTCATTGAAATGCCTCTGAAACTGTAGATGCAGCTGGAACTGTCTTGTACTTTTACCTCTATTACCTAGGAAGTATGTGGGACCAGGACTTAAGTGCTGTCCTTTACGATATCTGTAGTGACATTTTTCTGATGTTAACAAGAGTAATATGCAGGTAATTAAGATGATCATTGAACCTCCTGGAGTGGTTAAAATTCCTCTTTCTGTATGTCTTCATAAAATGAATCACAGTGCATTTTTATCAATGAAAATAAAATGCTTACCTTGATTTAAAGGTGTATCTTGTTTTGTATCCAGCAGCTGAAGTTTTGTTCAGAGTATGGTCTTTGTGTAATTCTTAAAATCCAGCAGAATTATTTGGATTTACTGCTGTGGGTTTTGTTGTGTTTCATTTTCCTGAGGAAAACTGGCTTCTGTCCCATAAATGACTTCCATATGAAAGGTTTAGGTGAAGCACGAAGCTTTTCCATTTCTTAAGCTGAACTGCAAACTCTTTCTTTTCGTCAATAGACTGCAGCTTTCACTGCTGCTTCTTTTCTCCTCCATTTCTAGCCTTTCCCTAAGTTTCAAAACCTGGGTACCTAAAGTTGGGCTCCTAAATTTCTGTTTAGATGTTTAGCACTAGATGCACAATACAATCTCATGGAAAGAGTTTAGTATTGAGTCTTGAAAAATTTGGAATATATTTTTAGCTCTGCCTCTAGCCTGTTGTTACTTGGAAGACCTGTAGGCTTCACTTTTTCTCCCCACAAATCATTTTTGGCAGAGAACAGCGTATCTTTCTGAGCTTTAAAGCAGAAGGAACAGTGGAAAACCATGTTCTTTTGCTTAGGCAGATTGGTGTTTGCCACTTTTTTTGTAATAAGAAATAACCTTGATTGTTTTCTCGTTGGAATTGTGGCTAATGGATAAAGACTGTTAGTTACAAAGTTGAGATGATTTTATTATTTTTTTTTTGCATGAAATATTCTCGTATTAAAAAGTAAACTTTCACATATGTATATATGTTTAGCGCATGGAAAAACAATGTAGTTTTGGCATCTTAATATGATTTTAGTTGTTGAAAGAAGGAAGAAAGTAGTTGTTGATGCTAAGAAACATCTGCATCTGAGCACTAGTGTATCACTGTAGTACTGTGCCCAAATTATGCACTTTTAGTATTAAAAGATAAATCCAGTCTGTAAAATATGTTTGTATCTCAGATGTGTTTTGAAAATTACCTCTTAGTAAAATTATGTTTATAAAGGCAGCTATATTGTATTTGTCAGAGATAATTCTAGTAGCAGGTTTTAGTGTTGGTGGGGAAGATCTCTCAAATAATTTCTAAAAACATGCATAGCAATTCTAACTCCCAGTAAAATGCAAAATGACTTTTGCATTAATCTGAAATGATAGCTGATCAGACCCAGGAGTTCCAAGATGTTAAAAATTAGGACAGCCATCATGATAGCCCACTTTTAGCAATGCTGTCTTTAGTGTCCAAATAAGGCTTCCTAGAAGTGATCTTTGAATTTCATTCAGATTTCTGGGAGAGTCCTTTTGAAGATCTGTGTAGCTTAAACACCTGGTTCTGGCAAATGTTTTCTGTAACATTTGAAGACTTTTCTGATTTATGAGCATGTGGGTTTTTTGGTTAGGCTTATTCTTTTTTTGTGAAGCTCCCAAATTAGGCTGAAGGCAGGCCAGTGACTGCATTTTTCTCAGGAACTGGGAACATCTGGAGATCTATAGGGCTCTGCTTATTATATTCTTTCTAAAAAGCTATTTGGCCCACTAGGGGGAGGTAGAAGGATTTTTAAAATAAAGTATTTAAAGTCGGGAACATGACTTTAATTTTATTCTGCACAGCTGTTACTATTAAATCTGGGCCCCTAATCTTTGTTTTTTGGTTAGTTTCTATCACCAGTTCCAGCTCTGGGGTGTGGGAGAGGGGAAAGCAAACCATTAGGAGGAATAAAGTGGCTATTATATTAGGCTTATCTACCCCATTGTAAGATCAATACTAGGCTGTCCCCATGCAGTGTTTTTCAGGTCACATCTGGAAAAAGCAGCTAGCACCAGCTCCAACTTGCACAGAAGTGCAGTGATGTGGGTTTTATGTGTAGGGAATGGAGACGACTCCATACAACTTGTGCTTCACTTGCTGCTCTAGTGAGCTCTCTTTTTTTGATGTTTCTGTTAGGACATTTACAGTCTATAAGGACCTCCTTGGGCCAGGCATAATTATCAAAAGAAATGTGGGAGTTGTGATATGCTGAATTACTTTCACTGTGGCTCTTGCAGTGCCACTGTGCAGGGCCAATCCAAGGACACTCTTTGTTCCAAGTCTCTGCCTGGAGCAGTCCTACTTCCAGATGTATGTCAGAGATTGAATTTTACTGAAAATTAGGGTAGCTTTTATTGACAGGCTTTAAAAGTTTTGGTTTAGTTTCATTTAGGAACTGGAAAACTTAGTAGAGAATTCTAGCTATTTTCAAAAAGGTTGTCTGATTATTTTGAGGAGCATCAAATAGCTCTCCAATAATGTCCTGTAAAGAAACTGTAATCACAATAACAGATTATGTCCTTAAATTTTTTAGGCTAACTTTAACTTCCTGTTACTTTCTCAGCCTGCAATATCTATCTCCTCTTCCAGAAGACTTCAAAAAATTATTTAGCTTAATAATATTTTATGTTATACTCCTTCCCTAATCTTAACTTTTTTCCAAGCTGATTTGCTGATGAAATTGGTGCATTGTTGAAAAACTATGAGTCTTCTGTGAAAGTATGGTGCATTTCCACTTGACAGTTAACTTGGCTCTTATGCTGATGGAAAACCGCACTTTGGGCTATAGCAACAAACTATTTATCTGATACTCAAAGCAACTTGGCATCAGAATGTCTCCAGTGATACTTCTTAAGAGTTAGAGAATAATATATACAGTTATCCAGGTGTTCTAGACTTCCAGATAGATCACTGGTGTTCTTTTCAGTCTTTATTCCTGTAATTAATGGAAGTTGTATTCTCTGAAATATTAATACATGCCATCTTTCTGAACCCTCCTTCTTTTCTGATGTGTCAAGTTCCTGGAAATTCCCCTGCCTTTTATAGGGCTGACACACTCCATCCTGTGGAGGAAACTTCAGTGCTTTCTGCACACTCTTTCCTTTGCTGAGATTACGTATAGCGGTTCTGATAAATGTATTTCTCAATATTTCTTTTGAATTACAGTGAAAACACACAGAAACTTACCTATAAAGTTTGGGCAACTTATTTTAAGCAAATTTATTGTTTGGTATCAAAGCTGAAGGGAGATAAATAATCTGTTAAGCAGCACTTTGGTTAAGCAAGGAAAACTCTCTGCTTTATACTTTTGACCACAACGTATGCTACAGTCTGGAAGCCAAGTGGCAAATGTAATAGGTATAATTGAAAAATGTCTGCAGCTGATCTAAAAATAAAAATTGAGGTAAAAATTTTTATGTCCCTCAAGCTAAATATAAGGTAAAACAGAGAGACTTTTTAAAAATGTATGATTAAAGTAGGATTACTGTTCTGAGTTCACTACTGTGGATGCACAACATGAATGCCTTGCAATTTTGTGGCATAAAGTTGTCTTTAACCTCATAAAAGTATTTTTTTCTGTACAATAGTATGTTCAGTAGTATCTGCACATTTAATTGAAATTGAAATTAGACATATTTATTTCTGTTAATCCCGGGTAAGGTTTTGTTCTTACAGCACACATTTACAGTCTACCCGAAAACCACTTTGTAAAAGTGTTTCTTTGTGTGTGTATGTGTTGGTGTTCACTGCCTCTCTGAGATTTCTGAATTAAATATGCATCATCCATCCATTGTTTGCTACAAAAGCACCATGAACTCACAGAGGATTTTGAGAATTGAACTACTTTTTTAATCTTTAACAAAATCACGTTAGGATTTTAACATATTACTTGTGTCTTCAGTGACACCAATGAAAACTTCCTAGTCTTTGTTCAGAGGCAAATGTGAACTGAGAAGCAATGATATCATAGGGATCCCAGAAAATTCTTCCGAGTTCCAAGTTTAGAGTATTGAGAAATATTTATAACTAACTTTCTTTCTGGTTAAGACACGGCCGGCTGTTATACTGAACTCACATATCATTCCTTTTTTACTAATTTGCTACTACCTATTGGTTGTACTACTGAAATTGTGAGAAGTCCTGAGTGAAGGGTGCTCAGGTTCATCCAATACTTTTTCTCCCAGAACATATCAAGCCATCTGTCAGACAGACAGGTTGTATTTTTGTCAGAAGTTGGCCCAATGTTGAGTGTTGAGTTTGTCTCCTAATGAGTCAGAGGCTGCTGCAAAGTGAAGGCAGCCTTGGGAGCAAAAGCATCTTTTACACATCCCTTAAGCACCCCATTTTACCCCTTTGAGTCCCACCATACATCATATGTTTTTCTTTCATGAGACAACTAGCTTTAACAGGTAGAGCTCATTACTATAGTCTTAACTGGGAAGGACTGTAATGCTCTTTGTGGAAGAGGAAGGATCCTTAGAGAACCTGTCACGGGGTGACATTTGGTGGCGGATGCATGAGCCCTGTCTCTTATGATCTTGTATCCTTGCTCTGCCAGAATACAGCTTGTTTTCATCCCTTGCTTCTGCTGGTATCATATTCCATGTTGCTCTTGGTTTGATACATTGTCTTCATTCACCTCCACCACATTTCTGTTTTCTTTGCCAACTAAACACCCTAGAAATCTGTATTTCCTGCTGACTGCACTAAGCAAGAAAATTTCCTTAGTTGTGCTTCTGAGCTTCCTGCTCCTGCCTATTCTATAGTACCTAGGCCATGTTATCTGAAGCAAGGACTCCTCATATCGTATATCTGGTGGAGCACCAAGAACAATGTTTTGGATCTTGACAAATAGTAGCAGTATCTGTATAAACTATAAACATGGACTTAGAGATGAGGAGTGCGGAAGGGATGGTTGTTCTTAGGGCTTTGAGTTTTCCTTAAAGACACAACTAAGACAATGCAGTAGTTTATTTTTCAATTAAATTTGAAGAAAATATTATCAACTTCCCATGAGATAACTACTACAACATTTTGCGTCTGTTGTTGTGTCATGAATTTCAGTGGTTGTGTATTAGGATCTGTCAGGGAACACTGGGTTTTTTTAGTGTACTCTTTGACTCAGCCATCTGTGTGGGCAGTGATTCAATATGTCTTTCACAGCAACTCTCCTGTATCCCTTGTTTTTTACCCTAGCACTATCCTCCTTTTAGAAATAAAACACTTACACTGCTGCTGCTGATTATACTGAAGTTTAAGCAGTAGAAACAAAGAGATCTTGTGCAGATAGATTTTGTATTCCAGACTTTCAGTGCTGTGGCCAGAGACAAGCTAGCAGACTGACAAATGTGCGCCAGTCTGATTAATTTACCACTGCTGTCTGGATACATGATACATGAACAAAATGGAAGAAAGAGATGAATAAAAAGCCCAACTGTAAATAGAAATTGTTGGTCATGTAAAAAATATGGCTTAAATTGCTAACAGTAGTAACAAAATGTAAGATTTCAGAGTAAAATGCCTTTCTGGAAAATATAGGTCTGCTTTTAAGCCATTCATAGAGTGGTGGGGTGTGATCCTTTGACTTCTAACCCCAGGTAGGCAAATGATTTCAGCATGAGCTTAAATGTGCTAATATGCTGCAAATCACTTATGTATACATAAACGCTATTAAGTAAGGCTAAAATCTGTGCTTAAAGTTAAGGACATCTAAATACTTCAGTGGTTAAGTCTGGACAGCAGAACAGCACCTCCAAGTCTCACTGTTGGGTTGTGTAAACTTTTTTTTTGGTCATGCTCTGTTGTCTACAGTGAGGTGCAGCCTGCAATGATGTGAACACTCTTATTTATGTATAAACAATTCTAGGTGTTCAGCTTCAGCGTACCTTTTAAGCCTGCTTTGTATGAAAGCAGAACGCATTCCCCTCTAGAAAATGGATCTCTCTCTTTTCACCATGGTGACAAACACAATGCATACTTTTTCTTCCACTGTAGGTAAAATGTGTTCAACTGGATTTCTTTGTCTCACTTTTTTCGGTGAAGGAGCCTTAGTGATGTTTACAGTGTGACTATTTTGTAGTTGTAAGTAAAGAGAAGCATTCATTGGGAAAACTATGATTGAATGTTCACAAGCCTGTAACTTCTTGCTTACAAAGAAAGTAATACTGGTTTAAAGTCTCCTTTATATGAAACTCCATACAGTCCTGTTAACTGTGCTTAGTTATTGCTTGTCTTGACAGGGTAGATCTGGCTTGCACACAAGATGGTGAGGGAAAAGCAAATGAAAACCCAAACAAAAAGAAGCAGAGAGTTCAGCGATTCTTTGCTCACCACACAAATAATGCACTTTCTGTCAATGGGTTTTTAGTCTTAAACCTGTGAATCTTAAGTTTCCTTTAAGCACTTCCCTTTATGCTTGTTCAAATGGTATGCCAAACCTGTCAGTAAGTGCTGCCTAAGAATGCTATGGTACTTAACCGTATTGTGCTACTGGAACAGCTGTAAATGTTTAACAGAGCACTCATTTAAAGAGTTCCTTTATTCAGTGAGAATTTTACTGCATTCCTCCCTGATTCTACATAAAGCAATTCCATTAGAAATACAAACAAAGTGTTTGTTTTATGAAAGCCATGAAATATGAATCTTAGATTTGGCACAAATATATGTGCAACAATATTGTATGTTCAAATTTTTAGTTGAGCTATTAAGCTCAAATGTTATCAAAGTGTTATCTTTGAAAACTGAGTTATATTACTTATTTGGTTACTTCTCTCTTTAAAAGATTTTGAACTGTTATATTTAATCAAACTACTCTGAGGATGTTTTCCATTGTTAGGATGCTGAAATAAGCATAGCTCAGTACTACAACTAGTGTTGAAATATGATTAACTTGTATTTTGGGGCAATGCTTTTATTAACGGCCATCTATATTTGTCCAAATTGCAACTTTTTAAACCATTTTAACTTTCTAAATAATTATTCCTGTACATCAGTTTCCCCATACCAAATATTATATGAAGAAGAGAAATGAGGAGGCTAAAACATATGAGGCTGAAAATGTTGATAATGTAGAAATATGGAGTGTATGCATCTCCTTCACAACACACATCTTTTAAAAATTGTTTGGGAGGGATTTTCCTTCATGTGCAATCAGTAATTGTGAGTATTAATAGCTATTGAATTGTATTATTTCTTAATTCTGTGAGGGAATTAGCTGTGCTGTGTTGATGTAGCTGGCTTTTTTACCAATCCTTCAGGGTGGCTTAATTAATTAATGTTAGATAATGTGTTTGTTTCTTTTTTCATTCTGAAGGATTTCAATTAGATCTTATAGATTTCTAAAGATTTCAATTAGGTCTTATAGATTAGGGTCTTGAAGTTGGTTGACATTAATGTTAAAAAAAGAAAAGTTAGCACCAACTATAAGGTTTTTTCCTGTGAATGAGGTATTTAGAAGCTCTTCATCTGGCTGAAATCTGTGGTGTCTAATAAGATGTGGGTTCACACAGTGGAAAAATTAAAAGGCTCCCATTTTTCCAGCTGCACCCATGATCACAAAACATGTATGAAGCTTAATTATCCTTGAAACCTATTACCCACCCATTTGTAGAAGTGGTCTGAAGATGGCTAATGGCTTCAAATGTTGGAAAAGAGAGGGTAGGAGAAAAGATGAGAACAAGGGCAAAAACACCCTGCAAGTGTGTGCAGAAGCATTGATGTGATGTAAATCTGCTTTCCTTAAGATATCAGGTGTGAAAGGGGTAGACAAAGAATGGAAAGGAGAAACCAGCAGAGGTCTGGAAGAAGAAATTATTGGAAAGAGCATGTAGTCAGGTAGGTGTTCTGTGGAGCTACAAAGGTGTTTTAATGCAAGTGTTGAAAAGGAATAGAATCACAGGGAGGTTTTGAGGGAAGAAGAAATTAATTACAAGAGAAATTCAGTGAAAAATCTTTCACAAACAGGGAAATGTATGTGGAAAAAGATACTGAAAATGACTGAGACAGAGTTGAGCTAATGGGGTACTGAGGTCAGTGTCACAGCAGGAAGTGGGACAACATAAGGCCCCAGTCCAAGGCAGTTCTTTAGTTCTCGTTTAACCTAAAGAACACTGAATTGAACAGCACACATGTTGAAAATTGCAGTTGTTCTCAGGGACTTTGCTTGACTGGAGCCATAGGAGGTACCTGAGGCTTGAAGTTCCAAGGAACTGAGAAAGATGTGGCTTTGAAAGAAAAGAGTAGAAATTGGGAGTTGATAGAAATGACTCAGCAAAGCCAAGAAAATAATTTTTAAAAGGTAAAGAGAAGTGATCTAATTAAACGAGGAATTCCTTTTACTTGGTGTGTTTCTGATGCCTTGAGAAGGGAAGTGTTTTAGCAGCCTGTTGAAAACTTATAGTGTATATAGGCTTTATTTGCATTTATACATATTGTTTCACCTGTTATAAGTAAATACTATTGTGCTATATTAAAATTGCGATTGGTGGATGCATTATTATTGAAGAGGTTTTTTGTCAGATTGGTGTTTTACACTGTGAAACATTGGATCTTATCAAATCCAATCGATGATCCTATGATGACTTTTCTGTTGATATTTTGATTGAAACTACTGGCATGTTGTTATGCTAAGTCTTGCTGGACTTTCACTGTTCAAACTGAGACTTGGGATGTAATACCAAAACACATTTCCTCTGGTAGTAAATACTTAAAGAGGCTTTTGTCCTTACCATTTCCCTAGCTACTTATGCAGTAGTGGCTGTATAGTTGTGCATGTGGATTGCCTCTAGGGAAGTAGCCTGAACTTAAGAGGCGGAGGAAAGGGAATTTCAGTTTTACAGGTCTAATTTGCAGCAGTAACCCAGAGAGGCATCAGCAGAAACTTATGTGAGGGAGTCAATTTATAAGCTATAGAGGCCCACAGAGGAGGCAGCATGAGGACCCCTTACATTTTCTGCAGGAGCAAAGTCCATATAACATAGACATGTCTCATCCTTCCAAGTTGTGAATCACTTTTCAAAATATTAAGTATTAGTTACTGATTTTTAGTAGTCTTCTCCCTCCTGCTGGCATACTTGCTGCCTGCTTCACATCCTTTTTTCAGTAAATCTTCACTGTGTAAACTTCAATGAAACAAAAATATGTAATGTTTCAGTCCCTTTGCCTGTTCTTTAATGTCAACAAAGTTTATTTGGGGCATTTCTAACAATCTTCACTAAGAGCAGTGACAGTAAAAATGTCATTATTTTCTTCATGAACCGTGAAACCAAACTGAATTGTAAAAGTATGAGGGAAGATGATGCAGTATTAGAAGCCAAGGCCTACCATGAGATTTTTGTTTAGAGAAATGCTGGAGGCTTTGAAATGTCAAATAGATTCCAGTTGTGTAATTTGAGGATCAAATTTTATTAACATCCATACTTAAAGTAAAATAATACCATTTGCTGGCTTGATTCCATTCATCTTCAATGAAAGTGAGTTCATAAATGAACATGACCTTTTTATAATCAAGGTTTCAGGTAGAGTTCAGAACGTCAACAGTTTGAAAGGAAAAATATCAGTGTTTTTGTACATCTTGACTAATGTACTTTTTTGAACACAATTATGGTTCATAACCAAGCAGTTCAGTTACCTTTTATCCTTCAGTGCGCTCATATGTCTCCTGAACTTCAGTAGTGTTCTGTGTGTGTATCTTTGGGTAGGTCTGCTATAGTGTGTACCTACTGTACAGCTGCCCTATACTGCATAAAACCTGGACTTTGAATTGTGAGTACATGTCTGTGTCAAAGAGTTTTTGTAAGGCACCTTTTGGAACTTAACCACATGCTGTCTACAAAGTCCTCACTCTCTTGTTGCTTTTATGTTTCTTAAATTCTTCCTAGCTTCCAATTTCTGTACTTTAATTTTAAAAAGACTGTACTGATTTTCATACGGGCACAACGTATATGTTGTTGTACGATGTATTGCATCAAATTAAAACTGCTAGATTTGATTATACAGCTCAAAATTCATTCTATTTTACAAACCCTCAGGGCTGGATTCGGAGCCCTGAAGAAGAAAGGGCATTAAAGAAGTAGACAGAAATAGAGGAGTTCATGTGGGTTTATTAATGGACAGTCCCAAAACTGCCTGCACTAAAATTTCCGTCATTCTGCATATGAAAAAGTTCAGAAACCTGTTAGGAACCAGTAGAACTATATTTGTAGTTATCATTTGGACATGCTTATAGCAGAGTTCTTTGTACTGGAAACTTGGCTTAAATGGCCAAGTTATAGTTAATAGTTTAATACAGACTTTTAGTACAGAAATCAGATGACTGCCAGCCTCACTGACCAAATACACTTTAGCAGGGTGTAGGATGCATGTAGGTGATGTCTCTAAATGCTGCATTTCACTTTTCATGTCACTAAGCACTTCTGACTCTGTGTGTATGTTAGGTTGTGCCTCCAGTTTAGCCTTTGCAGCTGCTTCTGAGCATTGATGCATGTCTGGCTCTAAATGGTGTTCTGCCCTTTGGTTAAAGATTTTACTTCTGAGTGCCTCCAGTCCTTTTACTAGATATTAGATCAGCTCCCAAGAATTCCAGTGAATCAGCCAAATGCTTTTCTGTTCTAATTCACATCTGGACACCATTCAAATCACAGGTGGAAGCGGTACCTCTGGCTCCTTTATGAGGGTATTCCCACACAAATACAAAAAGCAAGGTGAGCTTTTTCTGGGGAAGTAAAGGCAGTCCAGAAGTAAACTAGAAGGCTGTGAGAAATAATGCTTTTATAAATGAAAATCCTTAAAGAGAAACTTAAAAGCTGCAAAACCAAGGAGAGATGAACATCTTCCATGGATACGTATCCTGTATTTTGCAGTTTTAGTAGTACATTTTGGGTATTCTGTGTGACTTTAATCTCTCTAGAAAGAATGTGTATTAAGCACCTTGTGCACCAGTGAAGCAAGTGGATATATGCTACTGCTATTCAAAGCTTTTATCCTTTTTTTTTTTTTTAGATCACCTTTTGCTGCTGTCACAGATTACTCAGTAACAAGAAATAATGTCATACAGCTCTGTCTGGAACTAACAACGATAGTACAACAGGTATGAGACCATCTGCTTAGCAAATTATTTTTTTCTAAATTGTAAATGGGCATTATCTTCTTCATACAGTTTTGTGTTACTCTGTCCATGTCATTGTCTAACAAAAATTAGGGAATATTAGTACTTAGTAAATGCTTTATAAAAATTCTGCTTCCTGGTTTTATAGTACTAGTTTGGGTTGTTCTGTGTATATGCCTCTGCATATCTAAGTAGTAAGATTCATCCTGGCTTCACTAAGGGCGAATCGTGCCTGACAAATTTGGTGGCCTTCTGTGTCGAGGTTACGGAGTTGGTGGATGAAGGAAGAGCAACTGTCATCTATCTGGACCTGTGCAAAGTATTTGACACTGTCCTGTGCAACATCCTTGTCTCTAAATTGGAGAGACATGGACTTGATGGATGGGCCACTCAGTGGATAAGGTATTGGCTGGATGGTGCACTCAAAAAGTTGCAGTCAATGGCTCAATGTCCAAGTGGAAATGAGTGACAAGTGGCATTCCTCAGAGGTCAGTATTGGGACTGGTGCTGTTTAACATCTTTGTTAGCAACATGGCAAATTTGCTGCCAACACCAAGCTGTGTGGTGTGGCCGACATGCTGGAGGGGAGGGATGCCATCCAGAGGGACCTTGACAGGCTTAAGAGGTGGGCTCATGCAAACTGCGTGAAGTTCAACAAGGCCAAGTGCGAGGTCCTGCACCTGGGTTGGGGCAATCCCAAGCACAAATACAGGCTGAGCGGAGAAAGGATTGAGAACAAACATGAGGAGAAGGACTTGGGGGTTTTGGTTGATGAGAAGCTCAATGTGAGCCGGCAGTATGTGTTTGCAGCCCAGAAAGCCAATGGTATCCTGGGCTGCATCAAAAGAAACATGGCCAGCAGGTCAAAAGAGGTGATTTTCTTCCTCTACTCTGCTTTCACGAGACCCCACCTGCAGTACTGTGTGCTAATTCTGGAGTCCCCAACATAAGAAGGACATAGAGCTGTTTGAGTGAGTCCAGAGGAGGGCCACGAAGATGATCAGAGGGCTGGAGCACCTCTGCTGTGAAGACAGGCTGAGAGAGTTGGGGTTGTTCAGCCTGGAGAAGAGAAGGCTGCAGGGAGAGCTTCTAGCAGCCTTCCAGTACCTGAAGGGGGCCTACGGGAAAGCTGGAGAAGGACTTTTTACAAGGGCATGGAGTGATAGAATGAGGGGAAATGGGTTCTAACTGAAATAGGGTAGATTTAGATTAGATATTAGGAAGAAATTCTTTCCTGCGAGGGTGTTGAGACCCTGGCACAGGTTGCCCAGAGAAGCTGTGGCTGCCACCTCCTTGTAAGTGTTCAAGGCCAGGTTGGATGGGGCTTTGAGCAACCTGGTTTGGTGGGAGGTGTCCCTGCCCATGGCAGGGGGGTTGGAACTGGGTGATCTTTAAGGTCCCTTCCAACCCAAACCATTCTATGTTTCTGATTCTCTAGTCTAATATCATCTCTATAAATTTGTGAAATCTACTTGAAATTTGCCTATTTTATTTCTTATACTTTGTCTTTAATTTTTAATGCACTGTCTGGTTCAAAAGGTCTGTATGTACTGGGCTTAAGTCATCTGCTCTTTCATACAATTCAAATCATCTAGACATCTGTTAAGATGACACTTTTTTTTGCACCCTGCCTTCAAGAAATCCAGAAGTAGGTACTGAGAAATACTTGCTTAATGTGCTTCATTTGGGAGTGCAATGTAGAGAACCCTCCTTACCCTTCTGTTGCTTCTCTGTGTGTGGTTTAGGCCTGTCTCTATCTCTGCCTGTTGTTCTGCTGAAACGGAAGAGTCTGTTTTACTGCAGGTTCAAACTAATATTGATACCAAATTCTGTAGAAATAACCTAGGAAGTTAAAGTAGCTCTATTCAGTTAAGCATCATCATTTACCCTGATGCATGCATTTCTGAGAGCAGTATGTTATTGATGACTGTGAAGGGCCTTGCTATCATCTCATGCCATCAGTTGACCATGCAGGGCAACAGTGCCCATCATGTGGAGGGAAAAGGGCCCAGAGAGGGTTGTCTCTCCTGGTGATTCAGCAACATCAGAGGGAAAGGATCACTGCTGCCAAGCAGAAGTTTGAGGGAGTGTTTGCAATTGAGAAGTTGTAATGGAGAAAAAGGAAGAGAGTGAGCTAGGTAGGTATGCTGAGGAGACTTTCTGGTTTTCAGAAGAATCGCTCCAAACTGAGGAAAGCTAAACTTCTATAGCCTCCTGGCATGACTTTGCATGATGATACTCTTCCTTCTATAAAAGAAATGCATTTTTCTCTGACCCTTTCATAAATGTGTGCAACACTGACGATTGGTTGGGTTTACCTCCCACCTGAGTTGGAGAAAGCGGTATTGATAGTCCTGTGTGCTCAAGTTTGCTTCCCAGGTGCCCACCAATCCCTTCCTTCAGCCACTCCGCTCTCCGTACTGGGCTTCACCCTGCCTCCAGCTGGGGACAGAGGTGCCAGCAGTGGTGGCTGTGGAGAAAGAGGCCAGGCCTTCATTTTCTTGACTACCTTTTGCATGACACATGGTTTTTATTTGTTGTCCTGTAGCTTGTTGTGCCTCTTATAAGAAGGGGTTGGTGCTCTGGGAAAAGGAGGCATGGAGGGAATCCCTTCCCCTTGGCCAAACCACATTTTCCACAGAAGTAGCTGTGCATCACCATCCAGTTTTTTAGTACAGATGAAGAGCCACCTGGTTCATTTTTATGTGTCCACTGTTATTGAGAAAGTGGGTAAAGTATCAACCGCTGCAATATTTCCCAGGAATTAGCTCAATATCAGTTGATCTTCATACAAATTCATCCCTATCCATGATACTGCTAATTTGCTATTGTGTAGGTAAATATTTCTCTATGTTGATTTTTCAGTGTTAATGGGAGCAAATGTTACTGTTTGGAAAATAGTTACCTTTGGAGAAAAGCAGTTTTATCTTCGCCAAAACTGACATGATTCCCTAATCAGGAAGCAGTTCAGTGCATTAATCCATACTTTGATGACAAAAAGAGCATTTCTGTGCCTAAGTTTAAGCATGCTCTGAAATTGAATTGGGCTGTAGTCAGAAAAACGATAATGAAAAATTCCATTACTAGTCCTAAACACATGTGATTTGATCTCTACTTGAAACAAATGCATTCCAGCACAGCATTTCAAAATATCATCGCTGAGCTTTCCTTTTATGTGATCACTGAACACACTGGAAATCCTCATTGTACTTTCTTAAGGCTGTAAATTAAGTGTTCCAATATCACTTTTCAGTTGTGTCTTCTGTCTCAGAATACATTTTCCTTTGCATACACAAAGTACTTTATAGAATTTCACTAACTTGTAATAGTTTATGATTTAATAAAATGTATTTTTTTGTTTGTGAAAGACCTACAGAAGACAACGTTATGATTGTTCTTGTAACAGTAGCTAACAACAGATTTTTATAAATCTTAAGTTTAATTAAATATAAATACCCTGCACATTTTCTTATAGCTCTGGCTTTTTTTCTTTTTAATACATTCCTACAATTTAAAAAGAAAATGCCAACATTCACCTCAGTAACTGAGCACTGGCAGGATTTAGGACTAGGCTTTTTGTGTTGTTGAAGTGACAGCCAATCTTCAGTTTTGTTAGCCAAAAATGATTCATTAGTCAAGATGGAGGGGAAAAAAAGCTAAAATTAAGGTGGTTTGCTGGAATTATTTTGCAAGTTTTGAGGCTAATTGTAACGTCAATGTTTCTTCATAGAATTAAGTGTTGTTGGGTCCCCTTTCCCACCCCTTCCACCCCTCCGGTTATCAGTGCTAACTGGATAATGAAGAAAAAAAAAAGACATGTAAGTATGAAGTGTAAGAAAAATCTGTTGAGGGTCTGTGCTTTAACCTTTAAATAATTAGAAAAGTTGGAGTTATAATACCTACTTAGAGACAGACTTTAGAGTAAAATGCAACATGGTACATACTTTGTTTCAACCATTTAATTTTCTATGTATCTTGCACATTGGCCAGCACCCAACCAACAGGCCATATCTGAAAAATCTAATTTTATATCAACTTTATAAGTTATCAGACATTTAAAGAAAACTTTACTGCTGAACACCAAAGTTCATGTTATTGCTGTTTAGTAGTGATCATTACTAGCACTCTTGTCACATGTTTCTTACTTTCCTTAATCAGCTTTCACAATGATTTGCTGTGTTTATTTAGCTTTAAAACCACTGGTGTTTATCTCGCAGCTTCAATGTTTTGTGGGATTTACTTAGCAAGATGCTCCAGCAGAAGCATAGCTCTAGGCCTGTAAATACTCCTTTATAAAGGCTTCACTGCAATTACTTCTCTGCCTAAACACCTTATTGAAAAAGGACTATGCAGTGGAAGCAGTTCTTGGCTGACATGGACCTGGCTTGTAGTGTTCTCATAGAACATAATTCTGACATCATCTGTCTCACAGCAACATTTGGAGGTAAACTCAGGTTTTGGATGACATGGGGTGAGAACCCAAGTGGTGCAATTTGGCAGGTGATGGCCAGGATAGAGGATACCTAGGAAAGATCAGGACAGTCATCCACAAAACTGTGTCTGGCCATATAGGCACCTGGGATTTTGAGCTGAATTATGCTTAAAGCATAATACAGAGCATATACAGTATTGCCTCAGCTGAGTGATTTGGAGCTTATTCCCCATTTAAAGATAAAATTCAAAAAGGTAATTGTCCATATACTCTATGCCTTCATGGACTCAGTTCCCATGCTAGGGGTAATCTGTGTTGGACTTCTAGCCATTGCTATCTTTCAGATAAAAGATATTGAAAAGGACCACAAAATATTTCTTGAATAATGCACTATTTTGTATGACATTCAGTTTTTTATAATCAATGGCTGTAAGCTACGTGATGAATATTTCAAGTATTGTCTCACTGAGAAACTAAGTGCAGGCTTGTTTCCCAGTTTAAAGGATAAAAAGGGAATTAACCTGCTTAGCCTGATTCAGAATCCCAATGCAATAATATAAAATGGTTCTATTCATTTATCAAATACATAAATAGAGAAGAATAATTAATACCTTTAGTATTATTGTTACGAAGTATCTCTCATATAATTTTTTCTATCACAATTCCTCATTTCTGTTTGTAAGTCCTAGTTATTAAGGACTTTAAGGACTTACTAAATATAGCTTTAAAATTTTGAATTTTAGGTCATACCAAGTAGATAATTAGGAATCTTTAGCTAATAAACTGACTTTAATAGTTTAGTGGTTTGAATGTTTGATTGGTTCCTCATTAAAACTGCTTTGTGCTTCCAGATTGCTGGGATTTTCAAAGCAACATGTGTTTAATGGAAACAGTTATGTATTAAATTTTAAAGTTTTTAATTTAAATTTTCAACATTATTCCTTTCACTCCAACTTTGTTATCAAATGTTTGCAGGAAAAATTTTGTTAGCTTACTATGATAATAATCCCCTCTCTTCCCTGTTTTTTAAATAAAAATACTTAATGATGAGGGGGCCACATTCTTGGAATTTAATATATATATAGACAAAGTACCCTGTTTATACAAAATGTCCCAATTCTGCCAAATGTACAAGTGGGTAGTGAAATAGATGTGGCCAGAAGTTTAAAAGCAGAAAGCCCCCTTGAAAAGAATACCTAGGCAATATCTGCCTATAGTAGATAGAATCCAAATGTTATTAATATGAGAGTGTTATAACTCATCACAAGTAACACTGCCAGAAATTTAGACTCGCCTTCTATCCTTCAAGTGCTGCTCTTAGTCAAGATTTTCTGTTGCATAAGGTTCAAATCAGTGCTCAGAAGCAGTGGTGTTTCAGCCTGCATATTGTCCTGTGCAGTTGTTTTTTTCACATTTAGAAGTCAGTGTATAAGGTAAAATAGAATTTAAAGAGTTACTGAAAATACGAAACTGTTTCTTGTTTACAAGAAGCTATATCAAAGTAGTTTCAATTTATGCTCTTTAGTAATGTTTTTTTCATAGTAGAGTAGTTTATATCTCTATAGATGCTTTTATAGAAAATGTCAAATGTAATTTAGTGTAATGTAAAAAGTGCCTAAGGTGCTTAAAATTGATGCCTTTTCCTGATTCTGATTTTATTATACTTTTTTTTCCTTGAAATGGCTTACTTGTAGATATATTGTTGTCTTTTTAAGTTTTGGAGTCCTTTTTGAAATTAGGTATTGATTAGGTATGGAATAGCTCAAAGGTTAAAACATCAATAATAGTCTATAGCGATATGAACCACTACTAGAAATAATTTGATGCCTCGTTAGTTGTCATCAAGATATATGCTGTAAAGGAGTTTTTTTTCCTAAATTTGTGTAGTCTGTGATGTGACATTTTCAAAGTAGCTTATGAAACTGCTGCATACTTGAAGAAAAACTCAACCTGTGAATGTTAGCTGTGTTTTCTTTTTCATTCTTAGAGAAAGTAGTTCTTCCTCATGGATGGAAGAAGAAAAAAAACCACACCAACACACCAAAACCCCAAAAAGATTACTGAGTACATAAGAAGCTTAGTGACCAGAAAGCAAAAATGAGTTAGTGTTGGCTTGTTTGATTGTTTTGTTTGGTTGTTTTTCTTCTAGATAAATGATTGACAGCCTCTGAACATGGGGGAAAATGAAACACAAAGCAGAATAATTTGTGGAAAAAAGAGTAGTCTTTGATGCTAGTAGACCAATGCAACTGTTAAATTTTTCCAAGAAGGGCAGCCTGAGTTGGTCAAGGTGACAATGAAAGAGTCAGGGACTCTTGGGTTAATAGACGGGGGGGGGGAAATATGGTTTAGTATCTCTCATGTTTCCTTAAAATAAAACCTTTTTTTCTGAGACTGATTGTTGTGGGCACTGTATCAATGCGTGTTGAGTGGCATCACAGTTTCCATTTGAATAGAGGCAGAGAGGGGATATGCCATGCTTCCTGTGCAATTCTTTATAAATGCTAAATTTAATCGATGATGATGGATTAAGATTATGTTGGTCATATCAGTAGAAGTGAAAACAGAGACTCTGCATTTCTTTTAATTTGGAAACCAATTTCCCTTTCCTTTCCAGAGAGAGTACAGGTGCAGTGAAGCAAGATTGCACTTCAGTATAGTGAATTACAGAAACCATGAGTTGCTAGGTAGCTAGTTTAAGCCTTGAGCATGAAAAAGTTCAGGATCAATCTTTATTTCGGGAGTATGATGTGAGGTATGTATGTGTTTGTTTGCGTAAATCCATTAAAAATACATTAAGAGTTTCAGATGATCCAATATGAAACATTCAAGTCATAGCTGAGCCTGAAATGCCATCTACCTAAATATCATTACTTTTTCTCAAGTTCAATTAATTTTATTTTGTTTGTTGGCAGAATAGCCACCTAGGCACTGTAAGAAACATGAAATATTTTGCTTCAATTGTGTTTTATAAACCAGAATTCTTTTTCACTACAGTACTGGAGGAAAAGCAGAAGTGAAAAACTAAGAAGTTATTTACCTCTAGGTGATCTTAGAAGTGACATTGGGAACTTAAGAACTGCACAACACATCGTGCTATGAACTCTATTTTGCATATCAGTAATAAAACATTTAGTTTTGAATGCATGACATTTATTTTTCTGAATTAGAGGTGTGGAAAAAAGGGTGTTTTGCCTTTTTTTATTCTCCTTTGACTGAATCATTTTTCCCTCATTTCCAGCATCTCTGTTGATAGTGTCAGTGGATTTTGTTTTCACCTGCTGAGAATGTCACTGTGTAGAGAAATCACCCTAAGAGCTGAAATTCAATTTAGAACATGTAAGTGCTTAGATTCTAGCAGGATATATGAACAAGTAACAGTGTGATTTTAGTCAGTGCTAAAATACTTGTTATGGTTTCTGACCTAATGGTATACCAGCTCATTTTAGAAACAGCGTAGCAAGAAGTGATACTCTCTATATGCAAATCAAGAACAAATATGTGACCAGATCCCAAAGGAAAGCAGGATGATGTCTTTTACAGAAAGGAGGGTAGAAATAATTGGAAATGGAAAATTACTTCAGAAAGACAGAAGAAAAGAGCTTAGTGTACACATTGCATCTCTCTTAATCCAGTGAGCAATTTGATCTGTGGGTGACTTATGTAAGTTGTGTTAAATTTTTACATGAAGTATTCTGTTACTATGGTGATAGGTGCCACTCCACACAGATTGTTTAAATAAAATGAAGGCAATTCTTTGCACTCAGTAAGCTGGGTAATTGCTATTAGTTTGTACACAGGGGTTATGAACTTAGAGATCTGCAGGTTTATTAAATATTCAGGGAAAACCTCTAGACTTTTAGAAGCATTTGTGTAGGTTGCATAGGAAATATCCTTTTATATAGCATTTATTTAATAGCTTGCATTATATTTTTCACAATAGAGTTTTTTTCCTCTTCTCTTAATGTTTTAAATGACCTGTGCTCACCGTTCTGTTTTCTCCCATGCCCATTGGTTCTTACGCATGTTTCTGATGGGAGAGGGCAGCATGGGTTGCTGCAGATACAGATGAGTTTTGGATTCGGTGTGGAGGGGCAGGGAATAATAATAGAGCGAGGATGCCATAGACCCAGTGGCAAGAAATTGCAGGGATTGAATAATTGTAGCATAAGTGGGAAAAAAAAGCAAATATTTCTGAACGGCAGTGGGAAGAAAATCGACAGGATTTGTGTGGGAAGCGAAGAGGAGTTGAAAATGGCACCCAGGTTGTGAGCTTGTGGGACATAAGGTGGTGGAGTTGTTGACAGAGATGGGGAAAGGAGGGGGGGAACAGAGAGGTTTTGGGAAAAAACGTGATTTCAGCTTTTCAGCATACTGCGTTAGGGCTGGTGGCAAATATCCAGAAGGAGATTCTGAACTGCGAATGTGAACAGAAGGGACGAGAGATCTGTGACTCATCTGCGCAGAGATGATAATTAAAGCAGCATGATTTTAGGCGGCTGCTGAGCAGTAGGGAAGAGGTTGCAGAAAAGGGAAGAGTTGAGGATAGAGCTCCCTTGGACTGTGGCAGTCGGAAGGAGGAGGAACAGCCATGATCAGAGACTATTTTGGAGCAGTTCAGTGGGAAGAAGCTCAGGGAAAGCACATATTTTGGGATGTCTACTTAGAAATACAGTATATGTTTTTAATAATGGCTGTGTATTTTTAAACATTCGTTTTGTATGTCAACAGCCAAGGATTACCTATGCAAGCACTGGATTGTTGCATAGCTTCAGAGGAACTTGCTGTTGTATTTTAGATAATGAGACAGGAAAAAGGCATTTCCTTTTCCCGTCTCTCTGTTCGAAACATTTGTAACTGTAAGTGGCCCTGAGGCCCATTTCCATCCAAAGTCTCACTAGACCTCTTACAATGAAAGATGTGGTAAAGGACTTCAGAAAACCTCTGCCTGTGTCATGCTCTTAATTCTTTGCTTATTGCCAGAGGAGAATGTTACCACTTGACAGCTTCTGTAGCTTTGGGACTATTTAAGAGGGGTTTTTTTCTTGTTTGTGGAGGGGGGTTGGAGGGGAGAGGGTTGAACAGATCTGTATGTCTGCCAATTTGCATTTTATTATTCCAGTAGTTACCCAGACATACCTGTAAATCACGATCTGAGCAGAGCTCCCTAATATCCTTAGTTTTCTAATCATTGTGCTCTACAGAACACAGCATTTTCCTATAGTCTGTGTTATATCAATCAAGTTTATTATTTCAAAGCTGTCATTGTTTAATCCTGCCATCAGCTGTATTAGATATACTTTCCATGCATTTTCCAAGTAGCAAAGGGCTAAATTAACTCAACCTATCTTACCCTTGTACCTGTTTGGAAATTATGTACCACTGTTTTTGTCCAAGAAAAGCGATGAAGAGTCATAAATGAAGGTACTATATGAAAGCTATAAAAGTTTTGCCTTCTTCATCTGTTGGCAAAGCTTTAGACTTTGCTGTCGTCGTTGAGAACTTTTATGAGAACCTTCAGTGACAACTCCAGCAAACCTCAGTCTTGTGGCTCTCTTGCCATAGCTGAATTGGGCAGAATTCAAACCAAATGAGCCTTTCTAGAGCCAATGCATAAATTCCCTAGAGCTACTGACACTTGAACAGGCTCATAATGGGATCCTTGAAGCCAGAACAACTTATTTTTTAGTTTGGTGCTGCACTGAGGCTGAAAGGACTGGGAGGTACGATCTGAGCATTCTCAAGTTCATTATTTTTTATTGTTGCTAAGTAGCAAGACTGACAGACCATCCATTTGACATATACTGGTATTTAAGGATTAAATTACATTTTTAATCTATTTGAGAGGCAAAGGGATTTAAAGGATGGCTTGGCTTAATTCCAACCAATGACTAAATTGCTCAAGACAGATTTTATGCCAAAGGTTTGGCAATGCACGAGAGTCTGAACCCTCTTTTAGCAATTATGTAATTCATTATTTTTGTTACAAATAGAGAACTGGAGTTACATAGTTTAGAACATTTGCGTGACTTCAAAATAATGGTGACAGCAATTCTATCAGACATCTGTTTTTAAGCAGTACATAAAATCTAGCTGTTGCCCTCTTAAAACTAGGCATGGAAGATGTGTGGGATTGCTCATGAAAGATGCATTTCCCAGTCAAATTCAATACCACTTTTAAAATTGTGTTCCTAACATTGCCTACATTTTACCAGCAAAGAACAGGTAAAAACAGTGTAATATACGCTAACACGTGCATGTAAATTGCCTGCATGTAAATTCAGTTGGAAGGAATTTTCCTGCAGAAGAAAACAAATGGAAAGACTATTGAAGAAGCTCCACCAGAAGCAGTTTGACAGCTGCCAGAACGAACACACTCATGGCAAGCCTTTGTTCTTTGCAAGCTGCTGCAGTTGGTTACCTTTCTAGCACCACACAGCCTGCTTTTGAGTAATGCTACTATCATATGAATTCACAAAGGACATTTTTGGGCTAACATGTTACCTGAGATTCTGGAGATTTACTTTTTTGGGAGGGTTTTGACAATTGTGTGACCTGCTTCTCTATCAGTTCTGCCTAGGAAATTTCCTTGTCTTTAAGGAAAAAATAGATTAAGATGACTAAATATACATGAGCAACTAAAACATTCTGCTGAACAGAAAGTACAGTGAAAGAAGTCTGTGCCCTCTCTTGAGCACTCTGATCTAAGAATTACTAGAAATGCTGCAATGTTTTTAATTTGTTGCTGCAGAAACTAGTAAACATAGTTCTGCAATTCTCCCTTTTTTTATCCCTTAACTATTTGTATGTGTATATTATTTTTCTGAGCTAGCATAACATTAGGTATTGGAATAGGTCGCCAGGTAGGTGGTGAAGTCACTGTCCCTGGAGGTGTTCAAGATGCGTCTGGAGGTGACATTAAGTGATACAGTTTAGTGGTGATGTAGGTAGGTAGCTGGACTGGATGATTTTTAAGGTCTCTACCAACTTTGATTCTATGATTATTCTGAAGTTAAGTCATGGAGCTGACAGGAACTTAAGACTGCCAAGAAGAGTGTAGTGCAGCAGCTGCCTAGAATATGTAGCAAAACCGTGAGTAACAATAGTAGTAGTAGTAGTAGTAAGAGTATTAATAATGATGGTACATTTCAAGATTATAGCCTGCAAGTACTTTAAGAGAAGTGTTTGACTGGTAATTACAATAGGTAATATTGACAGGTTATTGACTCGAACCAGATCATATGTATGCAAAACTAGAAGTGTTTTCTACAGAATAGTATCCCATAGGTATAGTACTGGAGAACTGCACAAATGTTTTTTCCCTGTGGGATATATGAGCAGTAGGAAGAGTTGGCAGATCTTCTAGATCTCAGTACTTCACATTTTGAGCTGAGATTTAATCAACTCAGGTGCAAAAAAAAAAAAGGACTAAAGAATAAGAAGTGTTGGTATAATTAGCTGACCTCTTCTATGAAGAGAGTCTGAGAGAGTTGAGGTTGTTCAGCCTGAAGAGGAAAAGGCTCTGGGGAGACCTCATAGCTGCCTTCTAGTACCTGAAGAGTCCTATAGGAAAGCTGGAGAGGTACTTTTGACAAGGGCATGGAGTGATAGAACAGGGGAGAACGGTCTCAAACTAAAGGAAGGTAGATTTAGACTGGATATTAGGGAGAAGCTCTTCCCTGTGAGGGTGGTGAGACACTGGCACAGGGTGCCCAGAGAAGCTGTGGCTACCCCCTCCCTGGAAGTGTTCAAGGCCAGGTTGGATGGGGCTTGGAGCAACCTGGTCTGGTGGGAAGTGTCCCTGCCCATGGCAGGGGGGTTGGAACTGGGTGATCTTTAAGGTCCCTCCCAACCCAAACCATTCTATGAACACAGAACTACTTTTGTTGCCTTATTAACAATCTGCATTATCAACCTTTTAGAAAATAATGCACATTTAGAAGATAACATTATGGTGTTTCAGTTGGAAGTTTTGATTGGTTGGTTAGATGAAGATCATATAGCCTAGCTTTAGCTACAGTTTGTCAGGGAATATATGTGTGAAGTTCAGAGGATACACGGGTAAAAGTATCTCCTCCTTGCTCTGTGTGTGTATTCAGTTCAGGGGTAATCACAATATTGTTTCACTAAGTGAATAGCAAATTGTTAGCTTGTGTAGGAGTAAAGCTGGGTTGCAGATTTTTTTGTGTGTTCCTGCTTTTCTAAAGTAGAAAGAAGTTGATGTTAAACTTGCATATGATCTGTTTCTTACCTTAATTGCAATGTTTTAGTACTGTGGTTAAACAGATATTTAAGAAGATCTTTCAGAAGTAAGATATGGACTAGGAGTTGAGGTGTAGAAGGAAGAGATGTTCTCCAGCTGTGGGTGGTATGCTATTAAGAATACGAATTTATTTCTAATTGCATAGTTAGTGACTCTTTTTATAGTTCTCAAGTGCTTTAAGCTCTTTTAGTTGAAATGAAATGGGTATGAAAAAGCAATAATTGTAAATGGTAAAGGCCTCTAGTAATAAGCATTCAGCTTATCATTTTGCCTAAGGGACATTTGAAGAGGGTGGGCACAGTACTCCTCAGCACTTGCTTAAAGATAAAGCACAAAGCAGTGGAGTGACTTGAAAAATCTAAGGGGAAATAAACTGTTAATTATGAAAGAAAGTGACATGTAGGTTTTGCACTTGGGGTCATTCGGAAGCAGCCTCAGCCCTTATCTCTAGGGATGGCTGCAGGAAGTGAAAACGAGCTTGATATGATGCAGCAATCAGCTTGGTGACCTTTTCTAGATTTCTTTGAATCCTCGACTTTGGGGCTGCTCTAGGCTATGCTGGCATGGATCTCTGCATTCCTGCACATTTTCCTGAGTTTATGCTTGAATTATGTTTAGTTGGATGTCATCCATGTATGGAAGACATGTAATTTGGGATTTTTTTTTTACCTAAGCATTGTATTTGCTCTCATCCATTTTTTTTTATCTTTTATGGTACACTGAACTGTTAGTTTTTCTCTTGCCTGAATATGAAGATGTAGCATCAACAATCAGCTCTCCTCTATGTAATGAATTCATTTAGCAATACCTCTTCCCAGACCTTGGATTTGTATGGAATTTTGTGTGAGGACAGAATGTAAGGGTGAGGCCACCTGCCCCTATAAATAGACTGGATGCCTGAGAAGTTTTCCACTTGCTTTACTGGCTTTTGTAGATTCAGAAATATTTATATATATCTATATATACTCTTGGTTTGTCAGAAATAAACACATTTCTTTAGCTTCCTTCATGATTGTGTGGAAAAAATTAATTTCAAGGATGTACCAGTGTTTCTCTGTTATTCACTAGTTTCTTGGTTGTAAGAAACCTCTACAGCGTTTAATAACCTAGAATCCTTCTCTTAGTAGTGAGACTTCTCAAACTGTATCCTCTTAAAACTGAATGTTTAAACTTATAGTAAAAATCTTCCTATTACCAATGAAATAATTATGTCTGCTTAAAATCACTTTTTTTTCTTTGATATAAATGTTGCAATCCCTTCTATTTTTGCAAAATGATTCATAAGAAACCATGCAGAACATAGATGTATCCAGATTGAAAATGTTACATGCCCTCCCACATGTAACAATGAAATGTGTGTTTTGCTACTAAGATTGCAAATACTTCATTGATCTCTGCATATAATTAAACGTGTTAGATTTTTCTTTCCGGCTCTACTTACTGGCAAATGTTTCCTGAATGCCAACAGCTGTTGTTAGGAAAATACTCCCTGATCAACCTGCCGCTTCTGCATAGGTTGCTTTACATAAAGCTTAAGAACACACCAGCTTTTCTTGCCTAAGTAACATTAGAAGCATTTAATGAATTAAAAGTTAATTTAAAAACAAACAAACAAAAATGGTTGCATATAACAAAGTTGCTTTTCTAACAGGATAAACTGGTTTAAAAATGAGACTTTAAACATGAAAACTTAGTCACATTTTTCATGCAGGTTATTAGGTAGGATATAAAGCATCTGTTCTAAACAGAGCTTGCACTGATTGCAATAAAGCTAGAGCATCTGATGAACTTAGAAAGAGTGGTTCTCTCACTAATGTTAGTTGTATTTCATGTGCTCTCTGCCTTACTTATTCCATCTCTACATATCCACTGAGATTTTGGACTGTCAGAAAAACTTTCAGAGCCTTCAACCTCTCATCTCTTAGTCTTGTATATAGAAACTGCCTCACATGCTACAGAAGGTGACAACAATGTGAATGCAGTCCCTGGCAGGCTGTGTGTAATAAGATGGTTGCTGTGCATTTTACATTCCACATTTTGTTATAAAAAAACAGTGGTTCCCTTTCTGTTCTTCCTCCTCCCAGGGTTTTCCTTGTCTTCTTTGGCAGGGTGTGCAGGCATGCCAGTACACCTCAGCAGGAATTATTCAGCTTAGTTTTCTTTCTTAGAGTTAAGACTATTGCTGGTACCTCTGTTTTTCAGTGTTACCACTAGAAGCAGATAATTTTTGTCCATGGTCAGGGAATACTGCTTGAAGCCAGTTGTCTGGCATACATGTGAACAGCTGGTATGTGCCAAAAAGATGTAAAGTGGGGGAAGATCTTTATCTATCTCCAGGAAGGAAACAACAGGAACTGTTTAATACATATAAACATTTACCAGTATTTCCTTTGTGTGGTGACTTCATCCTTTGGTTATATGAATCTTTACATTCTGTTTGAGACTTTGAAATAATTTGTTTCATTGTAAAGACTTTTCAGTTCAATTTAATTCTTTTTAAGGATAAATCTAGGAAGGGTGAATGATTGGATCAATTTAACCTGCCTTTTCTGCTTTACTTTTTCAGGATTGCACAGTATATGAAACAGAGAATAAAATTCTTCATGTGGTGAGTAGTGTTTGGATTCCTATTTACAAATATATTTGTATAGACTACGTATAGATCTGTGTGCGTTGTGCTTTTTCTATGCAGTACTGGTGTGATAATAAACTAGTCTGGGTATGACTGAGTGAACGTATGGAACTACTTGTGAATAGGTAATAATGTTATGGAAGCTGAACTTGGCATATGAGAAGCCAGGAACTTTGCAAGGTTGAAGCCTATCTGTTATTTGTAAAACATGGTCAGAAGAATGACTTTGAAAAGTGGCATTATTTTTTTTTTTTTTTTGAGAGGGATGGTTGCTAGGCTTCCGTGAAATCTTTGCTAGGCTGATCTCTGCAAATATGTATGTAATGAAGTTTTTAATTGCATAATCTTACAAAAGTTGAAGCGCTTTATGTTTGAAATAATTTATATATAGTCTGGTTTTCAATACAGGCTTGTTTTCTGCTGAGTTCTGACAAGAGTTCTGACATCTGCTAGATAACAGTATATATCTTTTACAAATTAGTCAAAAGGATTGTAAAGGGACCTGGCAGTGTTTAGAGCTGATGAAGCATCAGTTAATGTAGTCTTCAACAGAAAATTTTGAGGAAACTGAGAGGGATTCATTTAAGATATGTGAGTACCCAAACTTGAGACAGGTTTCAGAAGTTATATTGTCTGACATTATTGAGACTCACATAGGCTTATTTCTTTAATCCACACTAACTTCATTGTGGTGACAGGTGGACATATATTATTGTGGGGAACTTAATTAACTCCCATAATTTGGGCTCAAGCTTGCAAGGAAATGTGAACAGAGCATTGAATGTTTTACTGAAGCCTAGGATTAAAAATTACTATATGTATTAAACATAACTTGTATAATTTCTGACCATGTTACATTTCAGCTCATGGATGGGATTTCATGGGGCAAAAGCTGACCAAAAACAATTGAGGAAAGAGATAAATCTGTGATTGAATAATTAAAAGACAGGATTTGAAATCATATTTTGAATTTGAAAGGGAGTATTTTACAAGTGCAGCTGAAAAAGTTGATGATAGAATTATAATTGAAAGCAGTCACAGCTCCCTCTAACCCCTCTCTTTGGAAGACAGGAAAAGGTGTTGTGGCTTTAACCCATTAGACAATCTGAGGAGGAGCAATCTAACAGATAGGTTTGGGGTTTTTTTTAATAAAGAGAATAAAAGCCCTATTGATGTCAAAGTCTTGAGAGAGTGCATGGTATTCTTATTCTGGTGTCAAAGAATAGAGGACATTAGCTATCTTATGAGATAATAATATTCGAATGCACAAGTACTACTTAGATTAAAGATATTCTAGAGGGAGATTAAGAATTCAAATCTCCTGTTGTAAACTGTGCATCCAGTAAATTTAGAGGTGAATGTTAAAAAGAATGTTCTCAAATATAAAAAGAATAATAGTAAATTTTGGTAGAGTTGTAGGAAGAATCTTGAAGGAGAAATGCTGGGAGAACTAAGATTGGGAGGAGAGGACAGGTACACAGATATTATAGAGATAGAGGAAGTAAATTCTCTTTTCTTAAATTCAAAGAATGGGCAATTGCAAGTCCATTTTCTGAGTACATTTCCCATCTGCAAATCATGTAAAGTTCTGGAGGAACAGGAGTGGTGTCTGGCCAGCATCACATACAGCTGCCTTCAAATGATCAGATACCAACATAAAGTTGCGTCCACTGGGATGACTTAGGAAATTGAATTCAAAACCGTGGGCTCATCCCATATGATTTCACGTACTTCGTTCTCTTCATGACACAAGGAAACAGGTTTCCTCACAAAAGTGAAAGGCAATGACTTACAACTAATTAGCAGTTCATGACATAGGTAGTGGGATTGAGTGCACCCTCAGCAAGTTTGCAGATGACACCAAGCTGAATGATGCAGTTGACACGCTGGAGGGAAGGGATGCCATCCAGAGGGACCTTGACACCTTCAGAGGTGTATCCATGTATTCATGGGGTTCAACAAGGCCAAATGCAAGGCCCTGCCCCTGGGTTGGGGCAATCCTCAGTGTCAATACAGTCTGGGTGATGAAGGTATTGAGAGCAGCCCTGCAGAAGAGGACTTGTGGGTACTGGCAGATGAAAAGCTGGACAGGAGACAGGACCTGACAGTGTACGCTCACAGACTGGGAAGCCAATGGTATCCTGGGCTGCATCAAAAGAAGCATGACCAGCAGGTAGAGGGAGAGGATTGTCCCCCTCTACTCCACTTCCATGAGACTCCACCTCGAGTACTGTGTGCTAATTCTGGAGTGCCTAACATGAGAAGGACATGGACCTGTTGTAGAGAGTCCAGAGGAGGGCTACAAAGATGATCAGAGGGCTGGAATACCTCTGCTGTGAAGACAGGCTGAGAGAGTTGAGGTTATTCAGACTGGAGAAGAGAAGGCTCTGGGGAGACCTTGCAGCAGCCTTCCAGTACCTGAAGGGAGCCTGCAGGAAAGCTGGAGAGGGACTTTTAATTAAATGACAGTTATGTACTTTTATTCTTTTATTCTATTTACCACTTTTTGTCTGTATTACCTATTGGTGGACCAGTGGTTTATTTCAGGTTAAATCTGTGTTCTGGGTTGAACATCTCCATTGAGACATCCACATGTCTCAAAGTGCTGTTTTGGACTTGTGTGCTGTGGTTCAGGGGCTGGATCTCTGTAAGCACACATCTGCTGTGGGGATGCTGCCTTGTTACTGCTAGAGCAAGCCTACTTTGCGCCAAATCAGGCGGCAAGAAGGTGTGTGGGCACCAGGTGGTGGATGTGAGACCACTATGCTGCTATTGAAACACATACATCAATACCTCCAAAGTTAACCCATCACTGAGTCTTCACATTTTCCTTTAAAACATGGTGGACTAGGCAACATCCTTCACTGAAGGCAAGATCCTCAGTTTAATGACTGATTGATTTGCTTTAATTAGGTAAGGCCAAAAAATAGTTAATGTGCTCATATTCTGATGTCAGTAATTTCTTTTGAAAAGCAAATGAATGCTCTCCTCTCAGAGGTGGCAGTGTGGGTGTTCATGTGGAGAGATTGCTGAATCACCTTGTCCATAGATAGTATGTTTTAATGTCAATAAACTTATTCTGTTGTTAGCTTTTTAGTTATCACTGATACATATAAGAAATGGTATTTGGTGGAGACAGAACTGTATAGCTTCAGCTTATATTCAAGCAATTCAAGTTTCAAATGCTATATAAAAGCATTTTCATTGTCACTCACAGTATTAGGTAAAGTAGGAAACTAACCTGTGTTATTCAACTAAACACATAAAATATATCTAAAAGAAAAAAGATCTTGTGGAAAACTGATGAAATTTTCAGAAGAAATTACGTACTTCTACTTGTTTATTTCTTCTAAATGGAGTTGCAAAGTGTGTCTGGGGAAAAAAATCTCTTCTATAATTTTCTGCCCTAGAATTGCAGGTGTGTTGAAACAATTATTTTAAAGACAACTATATTTTTAAAAGTTTTTTTCCATGCAGTTGTGCACAGAAACACATTCTGTAGAATAAGCAGTGTAAAACCACACAGGAAGAACGTGTTGGCTTTTGCTCATTGAGATATTGATGCTTCTGAAATATTCATGGATATAGGAAATGCTTCAAATTTCTGCCACTTCATTTCTCTGTTTTTTCCAGGTTAGCTTTTGCTCAGTAAACAATGTAATAATTAAATAATAATAATTGTATTGCATTAAATAATAAAATGTATTACATAATAATAATTGTATGTGTTTATTAATATAAACAGAAAGTAAACATCACCAGAAAATAATACCAACAGCAGTAGATGGCAATAGAAAATAGTAGCTTAAGAAGGACAGGTTTTAAAATACAGTGGGCCTAAATAGGAAAGGGTAAGTCATCAGTGTGGTGTTTGCTTCAAAACTGGAAATTAGTATGCTGTTGCTAGTCTTATATTTAGAATCTTCATATTGATTAACTTGAGATGGTAAAACTACTCAGCTTAAAAAGGTATCAGTTATGTTTATTTGAGGAGTTATAAGTTAATTCTGCTAAAGTCTGAACGGAGCTGTAAAATCTTCGAAGAATAATTCACTGATTCTATCCAGCTGTTCAAGGCTGTATATGATGGAAATATCATACTTCAGATTAATCCATGTGAAGCAGTAGAGTATTAAAGTGAGAACAAAGCCAGGACTAATTATAGAAAGTAGAAGCTGGACTTGCTGGACTTCAGTCAGATTAATAATAAGTTTTAACTTAATTTGCTTTTTGGTTTAATTTTGTAAAAAAAAAAAAGGAGAATGTTTAGCTAAGGAATTTTGCTTTCTTAAAATTACACTGTTTTTCCTGCAAAAAGGTATAGTTTTATTGAATTGGAAAACCATAGAAAGTAGAACTGCAGAGTGAAAATATTATTAACAAGTTTTTGAAAAACAAATGAGCTATTTAAATTTTAAAAGAAGTTACTAAATTGAAAAAGAACAAGTAATGGATCAGAATGTTCTCTTTTTGCTAAGACCCTTGCAGAAACCACAGTGATGATTATTCACTCCTGCCTGCTGTATTTGAATATTTGTTACAGAACTATAATTGACTAAAAATACATTGGCAAAGTTATAATTGTGACAGTTTTATTAAAGGAGTAACCACCTGCTTCCTTTCAAGAGTCTATACCTTGCAAATTGGGCCCAGCAAACGTCATTGCAATAGAAGCCTCTCTTTTTGCATCCAAAAAAAGATTTAGTTCACTGTTTAAACTTCACATGTATACAAACACAAGTCCAAACCCAGTTGGTTCTAAGAATGCTGGAGTTACTGATGTATTCCCTACAGTACAACAAATATTTTGGACTGAAATTAATTGATTAATAATTATTTGGTTTGGCTTAAGCTACCTAGTTAGATTTCATCCTGAATGCTCATGTAGCAATTTGCTTTGGCTCTGTCAGTTGTAACTAACTGAGCTTTTTGTATATTTAAAAAAAACCCCACCTTAATTTAAATTTAACATCGCCAAGACATATTTTTTCTTACTTTTAGCACTGAATGTCTGGCATCCTATCCCTTATTCAAATGATGTAGGAGAGAGAGTTGATGGGGGAGTCTGGTGCTTTTCTTGACCTCGGCCCTGGGTATGTGTTTTAGCCAGGGTGCTTCAGTATTGTAAATACTTGGAAAGATAGACACCAGGTTATTAGCCTGGGTAAAATTAAGGACAGGAACAAACACAAGTCTGTTTGCTTGACCAGAAATGCTTTGTGACCCTAGAGCTGCCTGAATAGAACAGGTACCAGATGGACAGTTTGAGGAAAGGCCACAGCTCGTGAAGATCTCTGAAGCTAGCTGCATCCCTAAGTACTTGCACTCTGCTGGAGGAGGCAGATTTGCATCCATTCTGATTCCCCATGGCTGCTTCAATTTGTGCTGAGCAAATGTCTAATTTAGACACCTTTAGTTACCCATAGGTCCTCACCCCCCTGGCTGAAAGAAGGAGCAATTTTAGAAAGTCTATTAAAAAGTGGTATGCTACAGTTCAAAAATACTGGTAGAAACCAAGTATTACATTTCATTCTTCATGCTGTGGGGTGTAAACTAATTGCCTACTGAGTGAAAGAATATGTTTCCCCTTGAATGTCTACCAAACAGCTAGATGCTGCGTAGTGATATTTTTTATCCTCCTTTGAATCATTTAGCTTTGAACATAAAGTGTAGCTTCAACCCGCAATTACAAGTTTGTCACTGAATAAAGAGGAGAATTTATTACCAAAGTGCAATGATGAGTTACTGCAAAAGAGAACTGGAGTCATCGCTGTAAGGCTTATAGTGAGAACGGGGACTGTGTGCCAAAAGGAGAAAATGTAATAATCTGTGTAATGTAATAATTTCTCTCAGTTAATCTTTAGTAACTTGCTTTTTTTTTTTGCCTGGCCAAATCCTTTTCCTTTGATCAGACACCTTGCACGCTGGAAGCTGAGTGCAGCTTGAGTAAGGCTGGGTATTTTTAATGCTTGCTGATTTTTGTAGGAACAACTGGATGCTCGTCTTACTGTAGCTTGTACTGCATTGCAGTGAGGAATCAACAGTTATGAAAGGCAAAGGGTCCTGATACCGTTGTTAACAATCTTTTCATAAACAGAAATTTAGTTTTACAAAGTAACAAAATTTAACTACCATTTGAGAGAAAAGGTGACATACTGTCATCTCATTTTAGTGAAACTAAAATATACATCTGTGATACAGCTTGTGCTGAATAGTTGTGCTGAAAAAGAATGTGTTCATAAATTGTTTGGAACAAAATGAGTAGCAAAAGTGCACTGCTTATGTGCCTTTCTTCCACTCAAATTAATTGAGCGTAGCCTATATGCAAAATATGTCAGTCCATTACTTTCCATCAAATAAAATAATAATTTAGAAACTTTTTATTAATAAATAATAATAAAAATATAATAATAAACATCCCTGTATTTTTTGCACCTACATAATTTGTCTTTCTATCTTCCAAGGTGAAAGCTCCAGTAACGCCTGGAGATCTTAGGGAAAATGTAGTCAAGGTAGAAGTAAAGTGGCATCACACATAATTTTAGATTTAGGCAGGGAGGTTAGGTTGCTTGGGTGAATATGGAATGAACATGATAAACCACAGTGTGAACTGTTTAGGAAGAGGAGCATAGGGAAGTCAAAGGTGGTTTACTTGAGAACTTTCTAAATACACTAATATGTCACCTCCATTAAATTAACCTTGTTCCTGTGCCATGTGGCAGCATCTTTGCCATGGAAGGTCCTGATCTGCTGAATAGGTCCAAGGTCTTTTTCCTTAAAGAGGCCTAACAGGAAGGAAGCATGGTCCTGCTGAAAAGGCTGTTTTGTCTGAGTCCTGGTTTATGCTGACTGGTATATTATAAAGCCTTGGCCGATAAAGTCAACAGCAGTAATCTGGGCAGGAACTGGTTGGTAACTACAGTCGGAGCCACTGGTTAAACTGTTGTAAACTGACACAGTTGTACCCTGTAAATGTGTTCCAGAGCCATCCAAGCTCTGATATGTTCCTGGGTCTGGATTCCCCACCTCTCTACAACTACCTAAAAAGGAGGCTGTAGTGAGGCAGGGGTTGGTCTCTTCTGTCATGCCCACAGTGAAAAGATGAGAGGAAACAGCTTTAAATTGCAGCAGGGGAGATTCAGATTGGACATTAGGAAAAATTTCTTCGCTGTAAGGGTGATTAGGGATTGGAATAGGTTGCCCAGGGAGGTGGTGGAGTCACAATCCCTGGAGGTGTTCAAGAGGCGTCCAGATGTGGTGCTGGGTGATATGGTTTAGTGGTGATGTAGGTAGGCAGTTGGACTGGATGATCTTTAAGGTCTCTTCCAACCTCAATGATTCGATGATTCTTCTCTCACCCATTCTCCACAGACACACACACACTCAAGAAAAAAACCCACAAACCATGAATGGGGTGTTTCTGAGAGTAAAGGCAAGGAAAAATGCATTATTTTGCCTGTGCCAGCCTCTGGATGTGTCTCCAATGAGAGCCCGTGTACCCTGTCTTTGCAGTGGGACAAGGATACCTGCTGTGTAAGAGTGGGCCCCTTCATGTCCTGGCGCTGAGCAAGCTAAGAGTTCATGAAATTTTGCCTTTCACACAAGCCAAATAGACACTTGATCCTACTTACAATCCAAATCTTCAACCAAGAAGTATTTAACCAAAATTATTTAAATGTATAATAGTTAAGGGAAGCTTGTAAGATTCTGTAAGTATTCTAACACAAACAAGCTTCTTTCAGAAGAAAACTAAAGGTGTTGTTAGATATTTTCTTGTAGCAGCTGAAATTTTGGATGGTTGGGCAGAACCCAGGCCCGTCTTCTAAAACAGTTGCTTTTTGTTGCCAAGGTGTTGAAATTATTCTGGAACAAGAAAATGGAAATAAAATGCATGGTATTCTGAAATTAGATGAGCAGTTTAATTAAAAACAAATTAGTTAGTCATTCCTTGGAAGTCCAGGCAACGTGAATATGCCAGTTTGCTATGCAATAGCAGTGAGTCTTAAATTCAAAGTCCTACTGCAGCAAACAACCTTTCCCTTCCAAAGGAAAGGACAGTTCTCACGAGCAAAGCAAAAGATGTTTTAATGAATGAGTTTGCTGGACAAAACTATTCCATAATTACTAAGCAGACAATGTTATGATTTGGTCTCATGTTTCTTGAGAAACTGTATGGGTGCAGTTAGTTCATGGTATGTTGTCTTACTGAATCACTCAGGTCTGCTACTGCTGTATTAGAAGAAAATGAGCTAATTCTGTTAGTCAGGAACTGAGAGAAGTAATTCAAGAACGTGCATTTTCACTTTTCTGTACCTTCTGATTTCTTTTGCTGTTTTCCTGTCACCTCTGATACTAACATCTGGTAATAAACCTGATAACATTTAGTGGGGCTTTAAAAGTAGGCTGTCTTCAACTTTTGTCTTCACCCTGGTGAGATCTGGGTACTCATGAAGTGGAAAAGAGTTTGCAATAATGCAGCAGAGCTTTGCCCCTAAATACCATTTTGCTAAGAAGACAGTTCTGTGTGCATCCCCACATGTTGAATAAGTGTTTATATTTTGACAAGGTCATAGACTTGAAGCCTTAATCTGAAAGAGCATCCTCTAATCATAGGGTTTTCTCTGGGAACTTTGCTGCAGCTCTTTCGTTGTGCTTATAGTGGGCATGATACTGTGCTGTTGGATGGCATATGAATGTCTGGGGTGGAAAGAAAGCCACAAGAACTGAAAGACAATAATCTTTTAGAAATGCATAGAAACATATGGCAGATTTATTTTTTTATCATAGTAACTAGATAAATTTGACATCCAGTATTCCCAGAGCTCCTCATGGGGAGTACCCACACCACCTTGTTTTAGGATTGCAATCAATATAACCATATTTGGATGCTGCTCTCCATAGGCTTACTGTATAGACTGTACCCCTCTCACAGAGAGACAGAGGGAGGGCAGCTGCTCCAGGGTGCAATTTAATGTATCTCAGTTTAGATTAAACAAGAAATTAGGCAATTTTCATGTATTCAAAAAGCCATAAAAAACCAATTTTGCAATAAAGTTCATTTTTTCACTTGTTAATAATTCAGGTAAAGCAAAAAACATTTTTAACCCCATTTTATATATTTCTTGACTTCCTTTTTTCAGTAGTGATTCTGCATCATGAAATACAGATAAATTAGAAGGGGTAGGGATGTGTGTGTGTTTCTATGCTTGAAAGTAATATCTCTGAAAGGAGGTCATACTGGTAATATAAATTTTGTTATTTTTTCCATTTGATTCTGATTTGTTTGTTCATTCTGAAACATTATTTGTAAATGATTTAAAGAGGAGAAAGTCCTGATACAATCATCTGTAACAGGATTAAGATTTCACTGGATTTTATTATTATTTTTTTGCTTTTATCACTTAAGTATTTTGACTTTGTTTTTTACATAGGATATTTGTAGTTTGGCATTTGGAATTATACTGGTGATTTGGCAAGGAGTTTATATCCAGTTTTATATTATTTTTCCATAGCATTGTTGTAGATATTTTTTGCTTTTAGAAATATGCTTTTCAATCTTGGAAGAGTGGTTGGTGCATCAGTGATGTGCAGTTGTGTTTCAGTTGAGGAAACTGGTTAGCTTTCATCTTTTGAATTTGAGAGCAGTTAAGCTTGTTCTTAGTTGGTTTTGGAGGTACTTACAATTTTGGGACCAGAAGAATGTCCTAATCCCTGAATTTGCTGACAAAACGCAGATTTGGAAACCTGAACCAAGAAATTAGTTTTAGTTGCTGAAAAGGAAACGGAAAACACTGGAACTCTTGAAAAACAAGTGCTTACAGAAATATGAGAGAATGATAGGAAAAAATCACAGCTTCCCTGCTTCTGAGAAGAGGGTGTTCAGGGAGTGAGAAATGAAGAGATATACAGTACCCATTTGATAGTTCCAGCCTTTTTAGAAACTTCTTTACTTCTGTATTACTGCGAAGAGGCTTCCAAGGATAACAGATTTAGGCATTATCCCATTGTGAAGTGGTTATTTATTGTAATCTTCATGCCTGCAATAGTAAATCATGCTTGGCAGCAGTAGAACATGAGAAACTCAGTCCAAAGTCAGTTAACATGTTTTATTAATACAGAATAAACTTCAGAGTTAATGGCAGTTACCCGTCATCATTAAGAGCCTGATTTTCATATGTGCTGAACATCTGTACATTCAACAGAAATTAGGGGGTTTGGGGGCACTTAAAGTCTTCATAGAAGATGTGGGCAGAGAAGGGGGTAGGAGCTCACCATGTATTCCCTGCATGCTTGAGCACCGCTCAGAGGCAAGGCATCTAACCTTGAGAGCATGTGGGAGCGGCTCACGCCGTCCTTTTTTCTCTCTACTCAGATGCAAAAGCATTTGCCTCTCGTTCTTCACTGATCTGGTGCTCTGTCAGTTCAGGGTCATCACAAAAACCGGATTTAGTACTGTGTTGCTGACTGAGGCCTTTCTCCATCCTCCTTCATTCCCTCAGCCTTGTAGATTCAGCAATGTGATTTAATATACTTTAAAGATGCAGTGCTTTAAATTGTAGGTTAATATGCAAATAGTAATGGTATGCTTATTGTGACATTTTATTTTCTTTTTTTTTTCCTAGTGTAAAACTCTCTCTGGTGTCTGCGATCACATTATCTCGCTCTCTTCTGATCCACTGGTTTCTCAATCTGCTCACCTTGAAGTGATCCAGCTTACAAACATCAAGCCAAGTGAAGGGCTGGTAAGAAGTACGCAGTTAATCAAACCCATCATCGAGGATGAAAAAGTGATTTTTTAAAAAATTAGTTGTATATATAGAAAGGAATAGGATGCTTTAGCTTTTTTGATTTTGAAGTCTGAAAATGGTTTGATTGTTGGTGCTATTTTGGTTTCTCATGCAGCTGGGCCAACAGGAAAGTATTTTGTAAGGTTGACCGATGTATGCAAAGGGTTTAGTGAACAGGAAGAAGTAAGCGAGAAGTTCTTGCCATTTATACCAGCTTCTGAAAAAGGTTCAGATTGTTCTAGGATCTTGAAGTCTGAAGGGATTTAAATTACTGAGATCAACTCAACCAAGAAGTTTGCGTGGGCTTATGCACAAAACCTGTCAAATTCTGGAATATGCTTCATAGTATCTCTGGGATATAAAGCTATTTCATAAGTTTTTCAAGGGCTCTACAGCACTGCTGAGAAGTAGTTTATTGAATTTTATTGTAGGAACTCTGCATGCTTAATGCGGTTCTTTTAAAGGCTCACTGCAGCCATCCCATGTTCAAGAGGTGACCATTGATCTTTTGTTAACTCAAGTATCCAACACCCAGTGCATGGAATAAACCAGCACTGAAAACAATTACAGCTTTACAACTTTGCATCACTAATAATATCTCTTCTCACAACCCTTAGAGGTATTAAAAGGTGATCAGAATACAGTTAGCCATTTTTTGCCTAATGAAATAGCTTTGGCAACTTCTGACCAAGTTTATTCTCATTCCGTTTTCTTGAATAAGAAGGACTACTGCTGTGCTCTTTGCAGCAGGTTTTTGAAGTTGTTTAGATGGTATAGGTTGGAGAGTATTTTGGTTTGTGGGTTGGTTGTTGTTGGGTTTTGGTTTTTTGACAAATTTCATATGCCGTGGTATTTAGAGCAATTATACACTAAATAAATTTTTCACTTTTTTGGCAAATCGCAATTTAAAATATGAGGGGAAAAAAGCAAACATTTTGATGAGTAAATATTGCCCCATCCTTTGTTTTAGTCTGCTATTTGTTTTCCCTTCCTCCACTAGCTTTCTTTTTTATCTTTGAATCCATTTCAAACTGGTCCTCCAGGATTGCAGCTTTTCATGGATTCTTTCCTCCCTCTCTTACTCCTGTAATTTTCTTTCTTCCACCAGCTCACTGCAGTCAACCTTTCAAAATCCTGTCTTCTGCTGTAATGAAAAAATATTTTCTCCTTTCTCTCAACCACCTTTTTTGGAGTTCTGTCCATTTTTGTCCAAGCTTTTTGTTTTCCTTTCTGTCTTGTGACGGTTTTTGGTTTGTTTTTTTTTCCTCATTTAAGTCTTCCTGTAGGGTGGTCTCAGCCCCCAGTGACTGAAAAAAGTAGAGCAGTATTTTTGTAAATAGGGTGTTCGGTGGGTCTGTTCCTGCTAGGTAGCTGACAGAGAATCTCTTCCCCCTCTGTGTCTCTGCTTTGTACCCTCTGTCTGTCTTGTCTATTTAAACTGGAAGCTCTTAAGGCAGGGTTTTTTCTTTTAATACCTATTTGTGAACCAGCTAAATAGGGTCTTGATGCTGACTGAGGACTACCATGTAATTTTTATATAAATTATTAAATGTATTTTTGAAAAAATGGAAAATATCAACTGTGCAGAATGCAAGCCTTAGAAGAATACAATGCTGTTTTGATATGGTAATTTTTTCCCCCCTTCATCTTTGCCTGTATGCCACTGTTCTGTTACCTCTGTATTGTGCTGTGGCCTCTAGATTGTGAGCTCTCCAGAGCAGTAATTAAGGATGACAAATTTGCATCAGGAGGGGAAGTATCATACCTTTCAGTTTGTTACAGTGCCAGTCTTACTAACAGATCATCCTTGTCAAGTTGCTCTTGGTTCTCTGTATGAAAGCATTGCTTTTTGATTGTTGGGCTGTTTGTTTGTTTTTTAAACTAAATCTTTCAATGAAGTTAGTGAATGCATATCAGTACCGCCCTGTTGAGTCCTAAGTGTGTCAGTTTATGAATTGATGCTGGATCTTGGGGTTGTGAATATCCTCTGCACATCAGGAACACTTGGATGAATGTGAAATTTGATAACTTCGGGACCTTCTTCCAGGATTTTGCAATGATAGAGATGGAAAAATGGATTATTGTCAACTTTCTTCTAGATTTTTGACCCATATGATGGTTTTGCGCTGACTCTGCTGATCACAACGTAAAATCTTCTGTAAAGATGGAAACACTTCAAGTGAAGGAAAAGGACAAGGATGGCTGCTAACTGGGAAGATTATTTTTTTCAGCTAACATAAACAGAATATCTCTCAATATGTCTCAAATTTAATATCCGAGAAGCTGAAGTAGACCAGGGAGAGAAAAAGGAAAAGAGAGAGAAGGAAATAAAACATTTGGAAAACAATGCTATTTCTCTAAACTCATATGGTAAATACAGGGTGGAATTGAGAAAATGGTTGGAGTTTTTACAGCTTAAAACACATTGGAGTGCTATCAGAATGTTTTAATCAGCGCAAATAGTTCCTTCACTGTGTTTGACCTTTTTTTCTGTGGAAACGTAAGTATCAGTCAGAGATAAATGTAAATTGTCAGACTAATACTTTAATGCAGAAGGAAAAGGTAATTGTGTTACAGGGTTTACAATGTCTTAAGATACTAAAACTAGTTAACACCTATAAGAAAAACAGACTAAGTAACCTGGCAAGCAGAAAATGTTCTTAGAGGGTATTGTGGGGAAACTCTTGTGTACTGGTAAAGCATCATTATGGATGGGTGGGTTTTGGTATTGCTATTTTTTTTTCTTTTTTTCCCTTTCCTGTATTCCCTGGTCTGTTACTCAGATGTGATGTGACGGGCTGCATACACATGTTCTCCAGTGAGTGTTGCAGAAAGAGATAAAGCCTGCAGTGATTGGGAAGTAAGGGTGAAAAGGGAGCTGTCAGAGTAGAAAATTCTTCTAAAAAGTGCTTAAATGGGTTAAAGTGGTCAGCTTTGCAATCACCAACAAGCTCCCATGAGTAATCACTTTTCTTTTTTTTTTCTGGGTTTTTGGTTGTTTGGGTTTTTTTTGAGGACTTGAAAGTTACCTTATCTGTATCATTATGCAAAATTAAATTTTGTGGGTTTTTTACACTATTGAGGTTCTAGAAAGAGACAAAATTGACTTGCTTAGGTAGTATCTTTTGCCAGGAAATAAGCTTAAAAAATATTACTGCTTGACTGAAAACAGTGTATTTAGTAAAGAACCAAAATACTGTGTGCCTTTTGTTAGAGAAAAAGCAGGTAACCATGTTATAGCTACCACTTTTCCTTGGGAAGTTTTTCTTCAACAGTGTCCCCGTCCCCGTCCCCCCTTTTTTTTTTTTATTATAGAACACATCAGAGAACTGTGGCAAGATTTAATCCTGAAATTCAATTTTTCCCGTTCACACTATCATTTCAATCCTAGTCAGTTCAGGTACTATGATATGACTTCAAGTAGCAGCTATTCACCTAACTTGCTAGGTTCAAAAATGCAAAGGTGAATGCACCAGAACATGAGACTGACTGTTCTGGGTTCCTTTTTGCCTGCTGAAGCAAACACAAAATGAGCCTGTCATGTGAAAAAGCAATCATAAAATACAAGTGGTAGATACAGCAGAATGTGGCAGCTGGTTAAAGGTGCACTGCTGGCTGCCTAGCTAGAAAGTATTTTCCGGGAATCCACTGTACTACTGTTTCTAATATTTCTCCTGAGTTATTTGGCTTGAAATTTTGGAGGAACCGGGAAAAAAATTGTGAACGGGGTTCTGAGAACTGTGTGGGGTTAAAGAGGCATTTGCAACTTTGGGGCACTCCATTAAGATTATATCACAGAGAAAGATTAAATATTCATTTATGTGTGTGAGAAAATTGAACTAGTATGTTCTTTTCTTTTCCATCCAACATTGTGTAAAATATGTTAAAAGTATATCAGAGTCTGGTTTTAGTCTTCAAAAAAATAGAACAAAGAGAAAGAGAGAGAAAAAAAAAAAAGAAGAAAAAAAGGTACGAGATATGAAATCTCTTTTCTAACCCTTAGCTGAATAATACTGCACCAAGATAAAATGTATGGTTTGAAATTAGACTTCTGCCCATAACTGATCAGGAAGGACAATCTGTGATGTAATTAAGCATGAGTTACCCCATCTTTAGTCTAGTCATACACTTGTTCTTGATTCCTAGGGTGGTTACTTTATGCTTATTTTAATAATATTAACTGAATTATCTTTACTTTTATTTGGTCTAACTGGGTCTTATAAATTCATAGGCACCATGGTGTTACCTTTGGATATCTAGGATGCATATTTGCCAGTTTGTTTCAGCATAAATGAACAGCACACACACTAATCTCCCTTGTATTCTTGATTGCTAGAGGTACTGTTGATACTGTGCAGCCACAAGGAGGCAGAGAGGGGAGAACTTGTAAATGTCTATAGCATTCTTATTTCCATTCTGGATCAAACAATAAGCCAGAAACATTCTCTTCTCTGTACCATTTCCCATATATTGTTCACTTCAAACAAGGCATGGAGGAACGTGGGTGGAAGGGTAGCTCATCTTTCTGTTGCAAAATGTTACCTCTCCCCATTTAAATGCTGTTTTGTAAACAGATTTATTTTGGCTCTTGAAAAATTAATGTAGCATTGTACCAGTGTAACATTTATTAATTTTGTATGTGTGGAATATAAATAATCTCTTTTTTGCAGCTTCCCTCTTCCCTCTCCAATGCGTGCAAAACCTTTATCTTAGTCTTTAAAGAAAATTCTGCAAAAATTCTTTCTCCTCTTTTACTTCTTCAAAGTCTTTTAAATTTCTAGAGAAGACCGGGTTAGATGTGAATTGCACTCTGCCATGATAGCATACTTGGATGACCTTGCTATCCTTCAGAATAACACTTTTCACAAAACTACACACCGTATAACCGTTAAGTGTGACACTTTATCCTTGGCTTTCACCTTGATGTTGTAAGTTGAAAGCAGTAACTCGCTGTCAATAAAAACAAAGACGTGACTTTCTTCAGAAATTGCTCTGTGGGGGACCTGACTCATAGTTCCTCTCACTGTGAAGTCACCATGATTTCAGCTCTTGCCATGTCTCAGAGTGTATGGTCAGGTCACTTAGATCCAGATCCTGAGAAGGTTTTAGGCCTTGTTTTTTGTTGTTTTGGAGTAGGTATGAGTACCAAATAGTAGATACCAATGTATCTCAGCCTCTTGTGTGGCTTATTTCCCTGTCTGTAAAATGTGTGTATATTCGTGTTTTCCTACCTCACAGGGGTGTTGTGAGGATAAATGTATAAGAAATTGCCATTCTATATTTGAGATAACTGAATTAAGCAGGTAACTACGTGCATGGAGCCAATGAGTGGAAAAATTGCTGAAGGTGCACAAAGGACCTGGAAGTTGAAGAATGATGCTAGAAGCTTCCTATCTGTGTAGTAATGAGCAGATTCTTGCTTTGTTCTCTTCTAGCTGTGACACCCCAACATGACAACTGGATTTGATGCCATTACTGTTATATATTGTGCAGAGCAAAATAGGAATTTAGTCCTGAGAAACTCATCCCCTTTTTTTTTACTGGGGATATCATACACTTTGTTAAACTGGGGGTACTTCCTTGTCCCCATTACCAAAATGCCTGTGAGCTCTGGTCCCAAATTAGAGTAGTCCAACCTAATACATCATCTTTGCCTCTTTGCCATACTTAATCACCAGTGAGTGCACCCTGTTCCTCAGCTAGGAGCAGATTTATTTGTGGCACCCTGATTAAAAGGAGAAAAAGTAGGTTATGGAGATAATGTTTACTCAAGTGCTCAATATTTACCTGCTTTCTATTGAACCATCTAGAGGAAAAGGAGATTCCTCAGGAGTTGTTGAATGCTCAGTGTATGCCAGTTATCTCTCCTTTTTCCTTCTCTTACTGTCTTAGTGGATGATGTTAAAATGTTTGAATTGCAACTTGATGAAAACTCTGAGACAGTGTCTCTACCCATGCAGGAACTTATGTCTGTTCATAAGCTATCCCACCTTTTCCATACATTATTGAAAGAAATGGGTATCTAACAGAGTTGATGGTTAAGTTTTTATCATTGAGTTTTATAGCTGAACTGTTCGCTAAGATGAATGAAGCTATCAGAAAGTCTTGGAGCCATTTTGCAGGCACATTTAGAGCATTGGTTATCATTTGGATAGTTATGTTTGCAGCATTGCCTCCCAGAGACTCCAGGTCTTTTAAAGTCTTCTGTAGCTTCCAAAACAAAATAGAATGTATTGATCATCCTAAAGCAATTCATAATTCTGAGAGTTTTTATAATCGGGTGTTTTTATATTTGTAGTTGAAGGAGTATATTAAAAAAAATGGGGAGTTTTTATGGAGGTGACTGTGGTAAAAGTTTCAGTTTGCTCTTGCTAATTAGGGTCAGAATCACTTGGGCTGTTGTTCTTGAAGTGTCTCAGAAAGCACTTTCCTATCCAGAGACAAATTCCTCATGGCATATATTGCAGTCCACCAATCTTAAAAAAAAAAGAAAATAATTTTATTTTTTTTTAAGAAAAGGTCTTTTCTTTTAGAGATATGCAAGTTATGTTTGGATGGTGATGGTTTGTGAAACACTTTAAAAATTCTTTCCCATGATGTCTTTTTCTTAGGGTATGTACATTAAATCAACATATGATGGTCTCCATGTAATTACTGGAACAACAGAAAATGTAAGTATTGTTAATACTGTATGTTCAGACCTGGAAGCCTTTTTGACCTTATCTGTGGTTTATGCTTTCCCTTTGCTGTAGACTACATTTTGCTTGCAAAAGTATGCTAGTTGGCTGTTGAGAACTAGTAGCATGTTGGACAGCAGAAATGCTTGTGCTTCTTTACCTCAGAATGGAACGAGTTGTTCCTAGTTGAGGATGAGGGGAATCAGTTTTGATTTGCTCTTGCAGGACACCTAAAATGCTGCAGTTGATCAAGATAAGGAAGTATCTGTCTTGGAGTTAACCTTGCTCTGTGATTAAAAGATAAATGTCTTTATTATGTATTATGAAGGCTGGTATGCTGGAGTTTGCTGCAGTATTAGATAAACAGCTTTTATATTTTCCATTTATCAAGCTTTATTTTGTAATAAATAAATGCATGGAAGTGGGGACATTCCTTCACATTGACAAATAACCATTTATTTCTGCATGAACTTCTCAGTAATGCTTATAGAAAGGAACAGTTATTACTGGTGTACTAATTCTCACTGAAGGTATTAAACAGCAAGCAAAACATAATAGACTACTTTTCAACTGTCTTTGAAATACAACCGTCTTTCCTTATACACCATATTTAGAGAACCATCTGTCTGCTAGCAAGCAAGCAAAATCACAGAATCACACAATGTTAGGGGTTGGAAGGGACCTCGAAAGATCATCAAGTCCACCCCCCCTGCCAGAGCAGGACAACCTAGAGCAGGTCACACAGGAATGCATCCAGTCAGGTTTTCAATGTCTCCAGAGAAGAAGATTCCACAACCTCTCTGGGCAGCCTGGTCCAGTGCTCTGTCACTCTCACAGTGAAAACTTTCTTTCTTATGTTCACCCAGAACCTCCTATGTTCCAACTTACACCCATTCCCCCTTGTCCTGTCACTGGATATCACTGAGAAGAGCCTG